>JAMKCH010010146.1:0-231929 GCA_023653785.1 Ophioderma brevispina | reverse complement strand
GGAGGGGGTGGGGTTTGTTGAGGGGTGTTGGGAGGGGGGGGTGGTGCGGGTGTTGCGGTGTGTTTTTGTGTATATTATGGTACTTGCTAGGGTTCAAAAGGTACACTAAAATTTAAGATTAAATGCAACAAGTCCTAGTTTTTAGCAACTTGTGGTGAAACAGTATACTACAACTACACACACCTTCCCTTTTTTAACTGTTTACATCTCACAAAGCGTAGACTCTTCGGTAATTCATACGTTTGTAAAAGTTACAGTGATCTAAACAAGAAAACGGCTTGAGGCAGAGGCGGTAGCAGGGGGAAAGCCGCCCTCAAAGAGTTTTAAAATGCAGGAAAAAAAAACACAAAGTTGTATTAAGGCAATAATTTCTTAAAGTAGTTTTTTTTTACCACATGTGTTTAGTCTATCTTCTAATTCTTCGCCCTCTAAGACTTGCCCTGGCCGCGCCGCCCTGGTTAGGCTGGTATGAGCTAGGTCTCATAAGCCCTATTTTAAATGAATATTTAACGTTTAGGAAAGAATTTGTATGTGCCACCACCCTACGAATTCGGCGCCTCAACGGAATAAAACTGCATGTTGAAGGAGCGGTGGCAGGAATTACTGAATTTATCCCAAGTTACATTGCACTGGAGTTTTCCCCTTTTACCCTTATAAAACCTTTTCATTGTCATTAATATTACTGTCAGCGACTTATAATGATGTATGCATAATTGCCATGCAATTGCATGCCCAATTGCACTCATACGCCAGTCGCACACATTGGCTTACATGCATAACATAAATAATTACCACTGGTATACACTAGGAACCACGTTGTTAAGCTTATATTTATCTATACTATAAAGATCGAACTTCGCCATGTTTGTTTTCCTTGGAGGCTGCCATGTTGACCCCAGGAGGTCGCATGTTGAATGGGTACCCTATTCAGGTAATTCCCTTCCCATAGTGTCTCTCGAATGCTCCGGGGTTTTTGTATTCAAACAGCTGATAGATGATTTAGATTCAGTGAGATTGCAAATAAACGTGTTGTAAACATAGCTAACATGTTGTAAACAGTAGTAGCTGCGTATTGAAATCCAGTGGGTTGACAAAGAGTAAGTACGTTAATTGTGGGGGACCGTAGTCTAGGGTACGAGTATCCTTCATGTTAGTGGCTTAATTACCCATGGACCTTCGAGTTTTGACCTTTGTGCTATTTCTGTTTAAAATTATTTATTTCTTGGTGATTGATAAAAAGAAACCAATACAATTCCTACTGTAAAATATTCAAGATGATTTATACTAAGTATTTAATTCATTAAAAGACTTTCTCATGATCTCCAACGTGTTATTTGACGCAACTTTCGTGACCTTTTTGTTCTCGCGTTTAATCGTGATCGCGTGGGCGAGTTTGACCGCTCCCTCCGTATTTATTTCTAAAATTATTTATTTATTGGAAACAAAAAAATAAGAGGATTAAGATACCTCATATATCATTTGAACAATACGTTTAAGCTATCTTTTGTATTCATTAATTAGCATCAGGATCATTAACGTATTTTCGGAAGAAAAATTGGGGACCTTCTGCCTGACTATAGAAGAAGGCTGACTGACAACTCGCGTACTATCTATGCACTCGCGTCCATTGGTATATTAATGTTTGTATGCATGGCTGTGGAGGGCCGAATGACAATTGACATAAACATTTTAGGCATAAAGTAAAATATACTTAGCGAATCTATTAGCTTATAGCTCCGAAAAAGCAGGTTCTGGTTTTACAAACCTGCAGTGGCATGACAATTAAAGGGAGGCCCGATTATTTAAGTAGATACGATTTAATTTGATAAGAATTGGACCCCCGTGGGGTTGGGGTCTCAACACAAATGACCCTAAGGGGGATATGCCACAGACATCGGTCCATTTTCAACCTTCTGGTATATAAATGATCCCTTTTTTATGCCAATTGTTGTATAGCAAACATGCGGTCGGGGTTTTTTTTTTTTCAAAATTCTCATGGCCCCGAATTTTATAAAGATTTAATTTTGATCAATGTCTCAGAGGGGTTCTCAACACAAATGACCATGCATACGGGGTCGTGCCACAGACATCGGTCCCATTTTCAGCCTTCTGGTATATCAATTTTCATGTCAATTAATTTTGGGTTTATAGCAAGGGAGTTCTTTTCAAAGGTTCTAAAAGTGGTTGGCAATTAGTCAAATTTTTCTCAATCAGAAGCCCAACATTTTCAAAAAATTTGTTGGGAAATTAGTCAAATTTCTTCAATCCGGAGCAAAAATTTGCTTAAATGCCAACAGTTTGGGAAATTAAATGGCAAATTGGGTTAAATTTGGCCCTAAATTATCAATCGCTGATATAGGTTTGGCCCTTTTTTGGAAAAAAAATGTATATCTATGGGTCCTACTTCCAAACCCTCAGAGGCACGTCCCGACCAAAACCACACACCGGGGAAATGCCTTTACCCGGGCCTTTACCCCCACCCAATCCGTAAAGTTTCTCGCCGATTTCAATTTCCGTTTTGATGGAGAGTATGTGAGGCCAGAAACATTTCAGTACGTTAGGGCCCAATACCGCGACTTCACAAAAAAAACAATTAATAACAAAAAACAAAAACAACAAAAAACCGAGGGCTCTGAACAACCAGAGCTAATATTTGTGGAATAGGTAGCCTGGAGATCCAATACGCAAAATCCAAATAACGTGAATGTAATGTTGGGCTTGTCAGTAGTGTAATCATTGGAAGGTAATACCGGATCATTACAAACCAAGCTAACGAGAATCTTTTTAATCTTTGCACTTCATCAAATTTGACATCATTACAAGATCCATTTTGTGGTCTAATGCCAAAATCAAGGTCGTTAATCTATTGTTAGGCGATTAAAGTCCTCCAAGTTTTTGCATTTCAATTTGATGTCAGTTCAATGTCCACCACACGCGTTGTATATAGTGTGTGAAGGCATACTCAACATGATTTTTGCAGAGGATTTTTGAGAATAATCCCCTTTTCAGCATCGTTGTACCCAAAGACCCCCCCATTTTTAAAAAAAAATCACCAAAGACCCAATATTTTTGTTTTTTTGAATTTTTTACCACGGTCACCCAAAGGACCCCTATTTAGTTGGGAGCAAATTTTGGCAAATTTTCACCAAAAACCTTAATTTTTTTGTAGAAAATTCGCAAAAAAAAATCTTACCCAAAGACCCCATTTTTCGAAAATTTTGCAATTTATCACTCTGAAGCCCCTATTTTGGGCAAATTTGGCTGTTAGACCCCTATTTGTCAGTCCTCTGTCAACCGAATGTCCCCAGGTTTGGAAGCGCGGCCGCCCCTTACACCCATATCATTTCATAGGTGAGTGCACCCCCAGGACAATCAATTGTACACCACCAATTTTGCTATAATCCGTTTAATTCAGCTTGAAAATAGTCTTTCAAATGACTATTTTGTTTGAATTTTGCGCAGCCCCACTAAAAAGATTAATTTCACCGTATGCAAATATGGGTTTAAGGCTGCTGCTTTCAAAGCTCGGGGCCTTGACAAAGAATGTGCCACAAAACGGGTCTTGGGTGAAAGGCAGCCAAAATGCCCATAAATAAGGGTGATTTTTTGTGGAAATTTGCTAAACTTTTAAAAAACGTGTCTTTGGGTTGAAAATTGGAGCCTTGAGCATCGTGGATAGAGAATGTGCCAAAAACGGGTTATGGGTGAAAGGCAGCCCGAAAGCCATAAATAAGGGTGATTGTTGCAACATTTGGTGGTGAGAAATTGGAGAACAACTTTGGAAGGAATAAAATATTATATTTACAAATTACAGAAAGAATGATCAACCGGTTTAGTGACCGCTTCCCATTAATATCAGCTAGCGGTGCCCGCGCGAAGCGCGGGGCACCCGCTAGTCCTATCCTATTAAAGATCGAACTTCGCCAGTTTTTTTTTCATGGAGGCTTGACATGTGACCCAGGAGGTCCCATGTTGAATTTGTACCCTATTCAGGTAATTCCCTTCCCATCGTGCTCTCGATTGCTGGGGTTTATGTATTCAAACTGCTGATAGATGATGTAGATTTCATTGAAGATTGCAAATAAACGTGGTGTAAACATAGCTTCAACATGTTGTATAAACTGTTAGTAGATTGCGATGATTCCGGTGGGTTGGTGGTTTAACAAAGATTAAATACGTAACTTGAGGGTACCGTTGTATAGGTACGGAGTTGTCGTCCATGTTCGTGGTTAATACCCATGGTCTTCGAGGTTGACCTTTGTGCTATTCTATGTAAAATTATTTATTCGTGGTGATTAAAAGAGGAACAATAAGAAGGCCTACGGCAAAAACATGCAAAATGATTATCCTACGTATTTTAAATTCATTAAAAGACTTTTCTAATGATCACCAACGTCTTATTTTGGCGCAAAAATTCGTGACCTTTTGGTTCTCGCGTTTAATCGTGCGCGTGGGCGAGTTTTTGACATTATTTGATATTTATTTCTAAAATTATTTATTTTTGGAAACAAAAAAATAAGAAACTTAAAAAAAAAAAAAAAAAAAAAAAACAATAACGTTTAAATTTTTTTGTTTTTGAAAATGCTCAGTAACCTACGAAATTTCATTTTTTAGCGTATTTTGGAGACATAATGGTGACCTTCAGGCCTGACTATTTGTAGAATACCAAGGAACGGAATGACGCTTAGCGTCTTGGTACTATGTTTGTACTGCAGCAGCACAAGAAAGGCTGGGGAGGTCGAACTATGACAAGACAAACATTTGAGGCCCTAAAAGTAAATATACTTACTTAGCATAATATTAGCTCGAGAACGGGGCAGTCTGGTTTACAACCTGAAGTAGCATGCAATTAAAAGGAATGGCCCGATTTAAGGATATAAAGATTTTTGATTTTGATAGAATTGAGCCGGGGGGGGGGGGGGGTCTTAAATGGCAATACGGGGATCGTTGCAGAAATCGGTCCCATTTTCAACTTCTGGTAATCAATGACCCCTTTTCATGCCAATTTTGGTATTGCAAATGGTCGATTTTTTTTAAATATTTCATGGGCCCGATTTAAGTATATTAAAATATTAAGTTTGATTAAGAATTGCCCTCAGGGGTTCTCCAACACAAATGACCATACGAGGAGTCGTGCCACAGACATCGGCCCTATTTTCAACCTTATGGTATATCAAGTTGTTCCATATCAATTTTGTTTATAGCAATGGGTGGGTTTTTTTAAAAGTTTCTCAAATTTGTTGGAAAATTAGGCACATTTTCTCAATCGAAAGCAAAATTTTCAAAAAATGTTGGGAAATTAGTCAAAATTTCCTAAATCCGAAGCCAAAATTGTCCAAATTTGATTTTATTTAAAATTGCAAAATTTTGGGAAATAAATGGCAAGTTTTGTTAAATTTGGAACAAAATTGCATTGCTGGTATAGGTCCTTTTGTGGCGAAAAATGGTTATAGCTATGGGTTCCTACTTCCAGACTTCGGAAGCTTTTTAGGCACGTCAATACTAGAACCAACCCCCCCCCCCCCCGAGGAATGCCTGTTACCCACCCAATCTGTAAAGTTTCGTCGACGTTATTTAAACCGTTTTGATATGAGAGATGGATGAGCAGAAAACAGTTCCGTAGTTTAGGGTCCAAATCGGACTTCACCAAAAAAAAAAATTAAAAAAAACAACAACAAACAAACCAGACCTGAAACAGAGCTAATAATTTGTGCAATAGTAGCCTGGAGATTCCAAAAATGCAAAATCCATAACGTGAATCGAAGATGGATGGGCACGTCAGTAGTGTAATCATGAACGTAATACCCGGATCAATCACAAACCAGAAGCTAACGAAGAATCGTTTTTCAATTAATTCCTTTTTGCACTCATCAAAAGTTGCATATTACAATATCTTCAATTTTGTAGGTCTAATGCAAAATTCAAGGTGCAATTAGTCTAGTTGTTAGGCGATAAGTGCTCGATGTTTGCATTTCATTTTGTGTCAGTTTCAGTCACCCGTGCCACGGTTATATAGTGTGTTGAAGGCATACCCTTACAGGATTTTGCAGAGGATTTTGATAAAGTTGTTACCTTTAAAAATTATTGTTGTCGCTATAAAATAAGAAAAATAAAAATATTAGTCCAGCAGACTTATTAGCCTTATACAAGCGAAGTTTAATAAATAGCCGGCTATTTAAAAAAACTAGGTTATCATAGAATGACAGAGAAACTTTTTATGGGTCATTCAAAAGCCCGTTCAAAAGGTGTTTCAACCATCGTGCATTATGTTTGAATGATGTGATATTTTCATTCTTTGTCATGGTCAAGCCAAACCACGAAAACCCACTATACCTTTTATTAAACCCATGGTTACAAATTGGTCCATTGGGTAGTATAGATAGGGATGTTGCTACCAAACAGAGGTGCCAGGGTGAGAATGTATCCACCTGGCCCCAGGAAACAGTTCCCTCCCCTCCATGCCAGAACAAAATACGGACTTGGTAAAAATCCGTGATTTGGGCCACAAAAAACAAAAAATCACCAAATTGGCAAACCAACCAAAAAAACAGTAATTTGGGACTAAAAATTGCGTTTAATAAAAATCGGAAAATTTGGGTTTCCCCCAAAAAATTTAACCACCCCCCCCCCAAAATTTCGCTCCCACACCCCCCCACAAAAAGAAGTCTGGCGCCCGTCACTGCCACGGGAAATACCACGAAATGCAGATAGCCCACCAGGACGGAGCAGTTAGAGCAGTGCGTGCAGGGTGTGAGCAGGGGCGGGGTTGCAATTTCCTGATTTTTCTTTCCCAGTATCCCACGGCCAGAACAGGTCCCCCCTCCCTGACAGAAAAAAATCACCAACTTTTTGGGACCAAATTGGTTAAAAAATCTGCAAAATTGGGTTTCCCCCAAAAAGAAGTCAGGGGCCGCCACCTGCCAGGGGGGGGACCAGATAAAGAACATGCAAAAATGGCACCAGGATTCGGCAAAGGTAGGCCTACAGAATGCCACCATATGTAGCTCTGTGCCTGGAATGAGCAGAATTGCACAAATACTGTACCAATGATTTGGTTATACGGTGAATTGCAGTCTGGAAGGAAATAGTCTTTCAAATGACTATGTTCAGTTCGTGGAATTTTTGCATTAAAGCGCACTAAAAAAAATTGAATTTTTAAACCTCCGATCGATAGGGACAGCAATTGCCATAAAAGGGGGATTTTTTTTTTTGTGAAAAGGGATCTTGGGTGTGAAAACGCGTAGCGACATTTTCTATAAAAAGCTTTTAAAAGTAGGTATTGGGTGATGAATAAAGAGTTCAAAATTGTCGAAAAAAAATGGGAGCATTTTGGATGGCTTGGTTTTAAAAATACAGTTGAGGGGACAATGAGTGAATGAAGGGCTGGCGTTGTAATAGCCTAACATAAAGCGTCATCATCTTACATGCCCCCCCACCCCCGCTTTAACCCAGGCCATTGGAAATAAGGGAGAAGCGAAGAATCCATCTATGGGAACTGGTCCTCTCAGCGCCCTTAGAGATGGCACCCATACGTGGCCAAAGAAGGAAAGTTAGAAGTTCTGAGGGGAAAGCACGGTCGGGGAAGCCAGCCTGGTCAGGGGGAATTTTACCCCGGTGGAGGATAGCATCAAAAAAAGAATGATTTTTTAATGATGATTCACCATCAAAATTTCTCGATTTTCAGCAACTTCTTTCCAAGAGGGCTTATTTCCAAGTATTAGCTACGTCACTGAAAAGCCCCTGGCCTCAGACCACGCCTACCCCAACTGGGGGGGGGGGGGGGGGAGTCTTTGGAGTGCGGGCAAGTTCCTTGGCTTGCACATTTGCAGTAATGTTCACCTGGCTTCATAGCTCATGTTGAGATAGGGCCTAAATCTTGAGAGCTCTTGACATAACACATTTGAGGAATATTAAGGCAAATAACGGCTGGAGAAAATAAAAAGGTTCTTTAAGTTTTGCGTCAGGTGAAGAGCCTGATCAACCGTTTAGTGACCGCTCCCATTCAAATCAGCTAAGATCGAACTTCGCCATTTTGTTTTCCCTGGAGGCTGCCATGACCGCAGGAGGTCGCCATGTTGAACGCCAGTTAGAAGTGGGTTGGACCGTCTGATTCATGTGATCCCTTCCCATCGTGTCTTGCGATTGTCGGGATTTATGTATTCAACATTGTTCAAACTGATGATAGATGATAAATTTCATTGAAATTGCCACAAAAAAAAACGTTGTTGTAAACAGTAGTTAATGCGTATTGAATTCCGAGTGGGGTGACAAAGAGTAAATACGTAAATTAATTAAAAATGAGGTACCTTCGTCCCGGGTACGGAGTTATTATTCATGTTCGTGGCTTAATTATGACATCGCTCAGTGCGTTTTGTCCTTTGTGCTATTTCAATGTTAAAATTATTTTTCGTGGTGATTGAAAAGAGACAAGAAGGGCCTACTGCCAAACAGTCCAAGGTTGATTTAGATTACGTATTTTATTTTCATTTTTGAAGATTTCCTCATTATCACCAACGTGCTATTTTGAGTGCAAAAATTCGTGACCTTGTTTCAGTCAAGACATATCGCGTGCAGGCCTGATCGCGTGGGGGGAGCTAAGTCAGTAATGTCAGGGTGGTACTGGTGTATACTAATTACTACGCAAACTTTGGTACTTCACGATTAACTGTGATACGCAAATTCAATTTCTTTGTGTCACGATGTGGCATGAAAGTCCTGGATAAAATACAAACACGATGCCACAAACAAAGTAAAGGAGCTATTAACCAATGAGCGTCTGAAAGCTGACATTGATTTTTTCAAAAACCGGGGGGGGGGCTTCAAACATGTCCAACATGATAGAGTGTACGTAATTCTGATCTGTTCATACCGGTCATGTATGTGTAATGTAAAAGGGTGAAGTTTATTTGGGTCATTTTACTCAAAAAGTTCTGCACCATAAAGACACAACAGAAAAACTCAGCAGGAAAAAAAACAATCTTATGTGTTATTTTTTTAGCATTTATTCTGGTTTCTTGCAACAGGCTGCAACATTGGTACTCAGTGTTTAAAAGGGTGACATTCAACGTGAAATGCGGTGTTTGTTGTATGTGTATAAAATTGCACAAGTATTCCTCATGTGGTTACTCTCACACACACTGTCAATATTACAGCCATTTACAGCAAAATACTGTAGAATAATTAAAAACTCAGTATTGGCGGCTAATTTGTAAATAAAGCAAAAAATACTGTACTATATATGATGAATAATAATATTAATTTTCATTATACAATTAAAGGTATATGGACAAAATATTGATATGCCTGGGGGTGAGTCTCAAGTTGGGTGGGGTATAGGGACGGGAACGCGTGGTACATGCCTGCGGAGAATCTGGATAGTAGTGCCCATATTATGGAGAATTTGCCGAAAAAGGGACCATGCATAGTCAGTACCATGCAGCGTTTAACCGTGACAATTTGCAAATCTTTCTTAAATTTTTGACCTTTTACGCAAATTGGAAAATTTTGGCTTAAAATTTTCATCTAATCGGTTAATATATATTTGACTGCAGTAAAGTACTTGGAGACCTTCGTTTTCAGTCATTAATTAAGGGGTTCTCAATAGGCGACCCATGTGCCAATCCGGCCCGGCAACCATTGATTTTTGGCCCTCAACCTTGCTCTAAAAATATAAACGGAAACATAAGAAATTCAGCGTATGGCCCTCAAGTAGGAGGAGACTTTTCAAATGATGTTAAGCATTCTCTGGCCCTTCATCTGAAATAATGAGAAAAGTAAAACCCCCTGCATGAAGTTATTCATTGTCCCATGGAAAAATGATTGTAGTAAGTCTATATGCGCACAAGAAAGGCTGATTGTCGAGTCGAATGATAAGACATCACATAATCATTTAGGCCTAAAAATGTGGTCTATTAAGTGTGTGTGAAGGCAATTCCGATGATGATGTATACTCAACAGGATTTTTGCAGAAGAATGTCTAGCTTAAACTTTTCCTACAACACCAATAAAAATTACCATTTTCTGAATACTTGCCGTTGTTTATAAATTGAGCACAAAAACAAACATTTCAGACACGTACAGGCCTACAACAGTGCCGGTGTGAAAGGACATATGGTCCGGCAGGAACTCACAGTCCGGGCCCCATGGACGACAACGGAAAAAAGCGTGAAACTCATGTCGCGTGAATAGAGTCAACGATTTTCTAATCGTTCCCATTGTTCACCATTGGTGTCGGACTGTGAGACCGGTGGACCATATCTCTGCCACACCGCCTCAGGAAAGGGCTACCTCGAGTAAAAAGGGGATTACTTTGGTTCGCCATTATATATAAGTAAATAAAAATTACAAACGATTATGCAGTCATGAATGTTAATTGTTATGAAAGATTTGGCAACTGTTTTTTTAACTCTCTTTAAAGCGGCAATTAAAGCAAAGTTCATCGTTTGACTGACGATGTAAAAATTTAGGGTCAGTCAAAAGTCGTTTAAAAGGGTGTGGCCCCAGTGCATGGAGTAATATGTTTGAATGATCTGTCATATTTGTCCTATAAACTATGGTCAACCCCAAACAATCGTTATTAATCGTTCTCTCTGAGATGAATAAACCTACCACTATTTAACAATTTAGTTCATGCAGTGGCGAGCCTAGCTTGAGATGTTGACATCCCATAACAGGGCGGCCGCGCAGGGGGAGCAAAATGGGGGTGCCAGCCGCCCCCCACCCCCCCGCCAGATGAAAAATGACATTTGTTTTTTGAAAAAATCAGCAATTGCGCCAAAAATTCACCAATTTTGTCAAACTTGGTTTGCCAAATACTGAAATTTTGAATTGTTTCTCCTAACATTCACTTCTTCCCACCCCCACCCCCGAAATTTCAGTGATAGAAAAAAAGGGGAAACAGGGTCAAGCCCTTGAATGCAATGGACGTGAACTTCTGTGCCCCCTTACACGGCAACTAAGCATTTTAGACAGTCAAAACTATTCCTTAATTTTAATCCTATGAACTCAATCAAACACTGCCAAGGGAACGCATACAGAATGGCACCAGGCGCAAAGATATATAAGATGACGTGCACCCATCTCAGGCTCTTAAGCTCTGTGCCCGAAAGGAGCAAGAATTTGCACTAATTCTTTTGGTTATTAATTTCAGTTTGAAATATCTTTCAAAATAACTTTTTGTTTGTATTTGGACGAAAGCGCACTTAAAGATTAAAATCACCTCGATCGGGAACACCGTTAGAAAAGTGATATGCATGGGTTTTGGGTGGTGTTTCAAAGCTATAGGGGAATTCGGTGCTAGAGAATGTGCCAAGCCGGGGTTCGTGGGTGACAAAAGGCAGCCAAATTTACCATAAATTTTGCTAAAAAGTAAAGGTTGTTGGGCGTGATGAAAGATTTCAAATTGTTGAAAAATGGGATCTTTGGATAGCGACAGCAAAATTTATTAAAATATAGGATCATGGTTGACAATGTGTTAACAGCAGAACATACGCGTCATCTCTAAATGGACCCCCCCCACCCCTTCAACATGTGTTAATAAGGGAGTAGCGTAGGATCCATCTATGGATGCTGGTCCTCTCGGCGCCCTTAGAGAAGGTACACATGCAGGACCACATGGCCCCAGTGGCCGTATAGGCAGCAGCAGTTCTGAGGGGCAATGCAACAGCACGTTCAGGGGGAAAGCAGCCCGCCGGAGAATTGGTACCGATTGGAGGGTTCGCGCCCAAAACGACTGATTTTTCATGATTTCCCATCAAAATGTGACAAGTCACGATTTACCTCAACTTCTCTCGAGAGGACCGCCACTGAGGGGTCTTGGGGAGTGGCAACGCACATTGGTTAGCAAATGTTCAAATGGCTTGCTACATAGCCAGTGGCGAAAATTTCTTTTTGACATTGGGGGGGGGATGGGGATGTGGTTGATGAAAATGATGATGAAAGGGGCGTTTGCTGGAAAGATCCATTACTAGGACATGTGCGCGCGAATCGCTCTAAAAATTTTGCCATTTAGAAGCTCTAAAATCATTAAATTAATTGTGAATTATAACACTGCGCGCGGAATTTTTCCATTTTTAAAATATTTTTTGGCGTCAAAAACACCTGACATGGGCATCAACATTGGGGGTGATGATCGTCATCAAATAGTGGGTGGCTATTAATCCCCCCCCCCCCCGGGAATTACGCCTTATGTTTAAGTCAGTTGAGATTGGGGTCTAAATCTTGACAGCTCTTGAACCTAACCATTTGAGGAATACAAAAAGGCAAATAAAGGAGAGGGCTTGGAGAAATGAAGGTTTGAGTGTTGCGTTATGTAAAGAGTGACAAACCGTTTAGGTGACCGCTCCCATTCAAATCAGCTAGCGTCGTGCCCGCGCGAAGCGCGGGCAAACGCTAGGCATTCTATAATCGCGACCAAAAAAAAAGCACTATCATGATTTTACAATAGCACTGTATCTGTATGGCCGCCAATACAATCAAATGTCTCTAAAGTGCTCAATTATCAACACTTTCCGTCGTCGCTTACGAATAAACAGCATGACAGAGTAATGGCGGACGGTGCAGTTGTGGCACTTCCGGGTTCTTCATGACACGCGCATGCGCAGTTTTTTCCCCCTTTAATTCCCCACTCTTGACAATACCTGGGAATATTCTGGCATTGTCGGCAATTCTGGGAATGATGCTGGGAATCGCTGGGAATCGCTGGGAATCGCTGGGAATCGCTGGGCTCTGGGATTAGGCGCGAGTCCCACTGAGGAGAAGGTTAGGTGAGTTGGTAGAGGCCCTGTGTCGAATCAGCAGGTCGCCGGTTCGATCCCGCTTCAGCCAATATTCTTTACTCTCGTTTGGTTTATATTATATTAATATATATATATATATATATCATATATATTTATATTATATATTTAGATCGCTCTCTAGTGCCTTAGGGGGATGAGCTTATTGTATTCACCTCATTACACTTCGTTAGGGGGAAATATAACTTCCCCTAACGCCTTCCTTGGTAGTTGCGATTTATATTCCGTATAATAACAATAAATGATTATAATTTATGCAAATTTAATGCCAATTATTCAAATTTTGAGATTTTGTCATACTGGCTGTCTCTAATAAGATTTTGTTATAGACAGCCCTAGTCCAACTCAGTACAAATCCTATGAATATTGAAACATTCCCCCAACTACTATAGGAGCGAAATACATATATATAATATATATATATAATATATATATATATATATATATATATATTATATATATATTATATATCTATATATTATATAATATATATACCCCCCCCCATGCAAAAAATCTGACTTTTGCGTTACAGGCACACGCGCCATTGCTTGCAGGGGCCAGAAAGAGTCGAAGTGACTCTGAACACCGTCTCATTTTTAAGTTAGGCCCCAATAGGTCAAATAGGAATAGTTGGGAGTGTCCTCAAATGCATTGCTTAAGAAAGTAGGGGGGAAAACAGGTCCAGCCCCATTGAATGCAGAGGACGTTGACCTTCTGTGCCCCCTCCATCGGTAAATAAGCATTTTTTAGACAGTCAAAACTATTCCTTATTTTTAATCCTATGACTCAATCAACAATTTGCACCATTTGTATCTATGTCGGAGCAACTTTAAAATTTTGACCCCTGTACAACTGAAATTGACCTTTTTATTGATTTTTGCTGGTTTTTTAGCCTATAACTCTTAAACTTTATGTTGTAATAGTATAAACTATACCTTTCCTGAATCCTTGTGGTTCGAAACTAACATGGTATACTTTTCAACATGATGGATCTTCAACTGAGAATGCTTTTGAACGTGACACCAAAGCAATTTGTGCTTTGTTCTGGAGTATTTATAATTTTTCCCAGTTATTTTTGAACGGCAATTATATTAAACTTTCGATTAATGAAACTTTATTTTGTAAAATTCGTCAAATCAATTTATCTTGTCGTTTCTGGCCACTCATCTGAATGTTAGAAAGTAAGTCGTCCTTTGATCATGAGCTCATTATTTAGCTCAGTAAATTTCGCCTCATATGCTGTATCTATAGGTATGGTTAAAAGTTAGGCCTATGCAAGAATACTTTTAATGACTGGCCATGAATTATCAGAAATGAGCCTCGAAGCTCAATGATAGAGGAGGAGCACGGACCCAGGTCAAACATCATCGCTTATCCCTCACTACAGAAAAAAGTTTGACACCTTTGGTAGTTAGTATGGACCCTCTATATCAACGCTAGGTAATTAGTACTCTCAATTGTGGTCACTTTTTTAATAGGGGCCAATTTAAGGTTACACAGGGGGTCAAACTTTTAAAATGCTCCAGTCATGTTGCAATGTATGCCATATTGTCCGTCTAGTCATAAGGATTCCAAAAATGTATAGTTTGTACCATCTATGATCATTGGTTAGGGAGTTATAGGGTACAAATGGCTAAAATGGTACAAAAGGTCAATTTCTATTTGTATAGGGGTAAAATAAGAAGTTGCTCCAATTTTGGTAGAAAAATTAAAGAAGTTGTTCATCTAGCTTAATGTGTCAAAATAAGTAATAGTTTGTACCATCTGTAATGTATAGTTATCATGTTATGCGACAAATAGGTCATAGGGCAACATAATCCAATTGGCGTTGACCTTCTTTGACCCTTATCTCCGTAAGTAAACATTTAGCCTCAATCCTCAATTCCGTGACTAATCTTTGGCAAGTAAGGTTTGACGATTGATTTGACTTCAAAGGACATTTTAGAAGGTTTTTAGCCCACATGTCTCTCTGGAAAATGTCGGCAATTTCCACAAGAGGGGGGGGGGAGTTTCTACAGGGATAAAATTTTATATCGTGTGGTAACAAGGAGTAAAATGTCTATGTCTGTAAAATGCATCGATATGAAGATACACAACAAAATAGGCTAAAGGTCAAACATTTATTCAGCAAAGGTCAAGGTCTTATATTGTTTCGATTGAGTATAACAGTATCTTTAAAAATTTATAAAATTACATTGATTTATGTTGATTTATGTTGGGTATATTTGCCCTCTTGGCATCTTCTCGTGGTTACAGGGGAGGGGGCACTTTCCCACACACTTCAATGGGGGACAAATTACAGATGCTACAAGTGTAGGTATACCCTACATAATACCCCATTTAGGAACATGAAATATTTCACACTGACAAGTACTTCATTTCTTGAAATAACTTGCCTCACAATTCTTCTCAAAATCCACCTTTTTCCCCTTTAAAGTCCCAGGAAATGCATATAGAATTGATGTGGTTTGTGTCAAGTCTACAAGGAGGGGCTTGAAAGCATTCAATATTTGGGTTGATGATGACATCATTAGTGAAACTATTGATTTTTCAGAGAGTAATAGAAAATTCCAAGTGACTGGTGTGAATCTATTCATGACACTGACTGAAAATCAATAGTGTCACTAATGATGTCACTGGTAGTGTATTCTTTTTTCTGGCCCTGTTTATTGGAATGGAATGTCCCCTAAAGATTTGTAGTAGGTTTATCATCTCATTTCCTGGGGCCTTTAAAGGACTTTAACACATATTTAATTTATAGTCCCAAATACTGCTTCCTCCAGCTAAAACCGTTGACAGAAGTTAAATTTCTACTGACAATGCAAAAGGCAGTACCAATACCCCCAATACGTGCATACTTACTGTCTTCTGCCCACACATTTTTGGACCCTCGGAAGTAGACCAATTTTAATATACAGACTCACGTCTGATAATTATGCGCACGTGGGATGCATAAACTGCGTGACAATACTGTGAATTGAGAGACATAAAATGGAATCTGACCGCAGCCGGGGGGGGGGGCGTAGGACATGCCAACCTAACCTAACAGCAACAGCAAATTCAAAACGGCATCAACTTCCGGGTGCTATTCTGTTTCAAAGACTTAACGGCAGGAGGGCGCTCTTACGCATATCGAACGGTTACACACAGACTTGACTAAAGAATAGGCCTGGTCAGAATAGGCCTTTAAATCTTAAACCGTTATTGGAAATTACACTATTTTGCAGCGAGGTTAATCCACTAACCTCGACGGATTTTGAAGTCAATAATTTTATCTTAATTTATCATGATATTACTGAGATCTTTTGAACAAAGGTTTAAGGGATGATTTTTTAATGTCACTGGGACCGAGACTGCCATAGTTAATGCACGTAGCAATTCCCCAAATTACCGTTTGGAAATCCCCAATGCCCAAATCGAGCAGATCGTGTCCTACCCTCCCTGACCGCAGCTTAGAAGAGGCGTTATGCTGTCCGCTTTTGTATTTTCAAATAACTAAAACGTGGTCGAACGGAATGAAGAAATTCGGTGGTTTGTGACTATATATTTCAGTTGAATACGTGGACGTATTTTACCTGAATGATAAACCGGAAATTGAAAATGGACGACAAAGGAGGAAAATGCCAGATCATGGTTGGTATTAGCTGTAGTGACATTTTGCTTCTTTCTGGATGTAGCAATCATCAAAGGTTTCAGTGTACTTTTACCAGAATTGAAGGAACAGCTTGAGACTGACACGTGGATTGTAGGATCGTGCATATCAATTATTTCTGGATTGGGCTCCGTACTCGGTAAGTTGAGTTTTAGTACGAATACGTACCCTGTATACTTCATACCCGGGGGAATGGGGGGGGGGGGGGTCTCAACTTTGATTTGGGTAGGGACGTGCCTCCGAGAGTCTGCAAGTAGGAACCATAGCTAAACCATTATTTGCCAAAAAAGGACCATAGCTATACCAGGGATGCAAATTTTGGGCCAAATTTAACCCAAGTTTACCATTTTTTCCTCAAAATCAATCAATTACATATAGATTTGTGTGCGGCTGCTTACACTTCAATAATTACTCGCAATATGCATGTTCTACTACGTGAATCAAAAAAACATAGTGCAAGGATTGCAAATGACCTTGACCTCGTTAAAATCACTGAATCATAGATTTGTTGTTTTTAAAAGCAAATCTAATACGCTTCCAAGTGTTGAAAAAGTGAAAGAAAGCGACTGAAAATAAAGCAAATCTAATATGCTTCCAAGTTTTGAAAAAGTGAAAGAAAGCGACTGAAAAATAAGCCAGATATGACAAATTTTGTATGTAAACCTCTTTTTCCTCCATTACAATGGCATTTATACAGTTAAGCAAGATATTTCGTTAATGTACGATATACGGGGTATAGCATTATGAAAGTAATGATGACCCTTGTCATATCTAGCGTATTTTTCAGTCGATTTCTTTCATTTTTTCAACACATGAAAGTATATTAGATGTGTTTTATAAAAAACAACAAATCTATGATATAGTGATTGCATTAAGGTCAAGATCATCTTTAATCCTTGCACAATTTTTTTTATTCACGTAGTATAAGAAGAACACATGCAAGGTAATTTTAGGAGTATAGAAGTAAATATTATGGTTTAAATATTCATGGGAAATTTCAATTTCGTACACATCGATTTGCAACGGCAGTGTGTGTGACTCTTATTATATAAGAGTCAATGTTTGGACTAGTTGAGCTTAAAGTTATCCTAGTTTCATTCTCGAATTGCTACAATACCAATGGAGTCAGGATTAACATAATATTGCGCCACTGCGGATATAATATTTTACATATAGTTTGTGAATGCAACTAACATGTCTTTTAACGATACTTTTACCAAAATTAGGCCCTATATAATGATGGGGCTTAGCAGCTAGCAAATTATATGAATCAAGAGAAATTGTAGAAAAAAGAAATAACAGAAATGGCGGAAAAGCTGGAATGTAGAGATGACATGGACAAAGGTAATCAAATTGAGTAATAGAAAATTCCAAGTGACTGGTGTGAACCTATCCATGGCACTGACTGAAAATCAATAGTTTCACTAATGATGTCACTGGTAGTGTATTCTTTTTCTGGCCCTGTTTATTGGAATGGAATACCCCGTAAAGATTTGGAGTAGATTTATCATCTCATTTCCTGGGACCTTTAACCACACTTCACGTAAACCGTCGGACAGCATGTATATGATAGTCCAAAGGATTGGCAAAAAAATCGTGCACTTTGTGATAGAAATATAACACTAGGCACACGCTTAATATGGACTATACCTGACTATTTCAATACGGGACCCCAGCATGATTTGACCTGTGGCGGTCGTAGTGGCCAATTTTCAAAATGGCCGCCATTCGTATTTCCAATGTCTCATATCTCGGTTAATGATACTGAGAAGAGCTTGATCTATGTGTCTATTCCAGTTTTCAGGGTCAATAAATCTTAATCTGACACTATCTCGTGATTATGTTTTCCAATATGGCGCCAATGTACACTAATACTGGTACTTTTGTTATAGCTTTGAACAAAATAATGATATCAACTGGATTTTTGTACATATTCCTATGTTTTCAGGTTAAAGCATCCAAAATATGATACTACGTTTTAATAATATCTTGTGCAGCTTTTGTATTCCAATATGGCCGCAATTTACACTCGAATGTCTTTGTTCAAAATAATGATACTGAATTGATTTTGTGTCTATACCTATGTCGTGAGGGCCAACTAAACCAAGTATGACATAATAGGAGTAAGTATGTATTTTTTCCAATATTATTACTATTTAGCATAATATTAATTTCTTGTAAAGCGCGACATATATATCGAAGTGCTCAGAGCGCCATGGTGGAGCGTCAAAGGCTGTTACAATACCACCCTTACAATACAACGAGTAAATCCAGAAGGGCAAAGAAAGATACATGGAAAGAAATCAGATTTTAGATGTAGGTGAAAATCGAAGTTTTCGGAGCGAGGGCGGGTATTGATCGGCAATCAAATTCACGTATACGGCACTAGCTCTACAAGATATCGAACTAGGGCCGTGTTGATGAAAGGCGGGCGATCGACTGCTACATTAACTTTACCGCCCATAATACAGTAACATTAGTATAAAAGTATAATAATTATTTAAAAGCCTCCATGGTCAAAAGACCAAACAGAAATTGTATATTAAAAAGACATTAACATTACAATGATATTGCGCATTACAAGAGTACCAACATTGGAGACCGCAGTGGAAGAAGGACTCAAATGCCACCACTGTCCCGAGTCTCAAAAATCCTGTCAGCCTACTGGTCGCGGGACTGCTGCAAATGAGACATTCTCCAGTGTAGTCTTCAATTGTACTATTTGCACCGAATTACATTGTAATAATTCCTAATAAAAACATGTATATGAGGAAAACGAGTATGTTACGATTTTTGACATTACTAATTAGAACGAATGTCTGGTGTTCAAGTATTCTATTTTACGTCTTTCACAGACTCTATTTTCAGCTTTGTTTTAGTTAACATTAACATCCGCTAATGCAGGCATTAACAGTAAAAGGCAGAGAAGGCATAGAAATGGGAAACATTTCACCAACACAAGATGCACTAGCCTAGGATTTGTTGTGAGTAGGATACGTGGCAGGTAGTATGGGTCAAAGAATTATCAATGCAGCAGACTTAGGACGGACTTTTGAAATGCCCAATGCATTGGACAAGTGGATGATTGTTCCATCTAATTGTGAACCGTATCGTTCAATCGTCAGTGGTGAAGGGCTGCCTGACAGAATATATTTTAAAAATAATGTCATATTTGCATACTGTTATACTAGCCTCCATTTTGTGATTGAAATATTATTTTTATTTCTCAATTTTATTTTAGAAAAGATTTCTCACGGGAAAAAGTACTTTGTTTATAATGCAATCACTGTAAAAATAGGCAGTTCAATCCCCCGTTACGTAATCTGTGACCGAAACCGCTGCACACAGACTTGTGCGTGGGTCTCACCAACTCTTGGAATTATTTTGAGTTTTTCCCCGAAAACAAAAGCATGTAGCAAAATAATGCTGCTACAGATTCAGCCATCCTTCAAATATAGCATTGCATGATATGTTCTATTCCATTTCCGTAAACGGTATAGGGAAACGTGGTAAACTTTTTCTTTTAATAAGGGCGAAGTATTCATCGATGGGTGATTTTAAAAAGTTGTCCTCTTTGCTGCTGCACTGTGCGTGTCCCATTGAAAATGCACGCTAAATATAGCTTTGGCATTCGGCACCACTTTCGGAGGTCTCCGTAAATATCCGAAATATAGATTTATGAATGAAAAGTGGAATCCGTTCGCTGTGACTAGCGGGTTCGCTTCGCCCCGATTGGATTTTTGAGAAGTTCAGATGATCAGCTACTCAGCCATATTTGATATTTCCAAATTTACCGTGTTGACCAAAAGCTATGGATTTTTAAAGTTTTTAGCAGTCATTTTCAGTACGAATTATATCATTTTTGCAATAATATCAAGTTATGTAGAATTCTTTACATATGCAAGAATAACATATTTTTCCCCGAAGTAATTTGGTGCAAATTCTCGCGCGGAAATAAAAAGAAATGCAAGTGGAAATATCTTCGCCATTGGCATGCTAAACAGGTAGACGTTACCGTACAACAGCCCTACACGTACGCCTGGGATAGAAAGCTCTTGAGTGCGTTTGAAAGAAGTAGCTTTCGCATTTCAATAAAAAGATGAATGAGTATCATGTTTGTGAAGGATGTATTACGTAATACGTCTACGTATCACATTACCATGTTGGTACACAATCCCCAGTTTGTATTTTACGAAAGAATAGAGTTTCAAACCAAAGATGTTTCGGATGACGTCAATTTGATGACGTCATCACATTTTGGAGAAAAATATGTAAATTTCCAATTATTTGTTTTTTGCATATTCTGATAGGCCCTAGCCCAGATAAAACATTAGTTATTTGTCTTCACTTCATTTCCAAATATTATTTCGTTTCATTTTTATATCAGTTTTAAATATATTTTCACCATTGACTTATGTACAAAACAAAAAGTTTAAAGGCAATTTTCTCAATTTCTGATTTTAGTTGTTTTTTGGTATGAAAAAAGTAGCTATTTTCTCTGACAAACATACTCTGCAACCATTTAACCCATCTTTTTAACATATTTTATATGCATTGGGATGTATTGAGCAAGAATACGAATGTTTGATTTCTAAAATATATTTTAGTAGAGCCTATGGACGAAAAATGACGTCATCAAGATTGACCTTTAGGGGTAAAAAATTTCGAAATATTTTTTTCACCATAATATGTTTGCTGACCTTGCCATCTTTAATTTCAATGCATATTTGAACCTTAACCCACTTCATAGATGATAAATAAGCCAAAACTGAACTGTTTTTACATTGAGCCCTATGTAAAATCCCAACTTAAAATGCGATTTTCTTAAAATTGTGATTTCAATTGACTCCGAGTTTTAGAAAGGTAGGACACTATAGGGTGGTTACCCCCTCGAGAATTTGTTATAAAACACCTGATGCTTATAATTTTGATACCAGTGTATAGCTATGGGCCTCCTCTATCCATTGATACCAAAATAAGTACCAAAATAATTACCAACATACTTAGTATGGCGTCACAATGACGTCACAAAGTCCGCTAGTTAGCAAAATTGTAATTTTCCACAGGAAAATCCATTTTGCGCTAATAAAGTTAGGGATATTGGATTTTCAAGCGGTTTTCAGCTCTAATTGATGACAATTGATTACTTTTACATAAGCATAGAGTTTTAGAGCCATACTGTGAAGAATAGTTTCAAACATGTAGCATAAATTAGTCTTGGGAGGCAACCACCACCACCCTTCCACATTGACGGCATACTTTTATAACCCCGCGGTTTGAGGTTGTGAAGGGGCTACTTTCACATTGTTATCGATAAAATGACCGGAAAGGATGAGAAACAATTACTTGGAAGCTTTTTTATGAAAGCGTTTGGCATTTAAGCGCACCGGAGGAAGTTCACTATGGGGTGACCCATGGAATGTTTGAACAATTAAGTTAAATTCATCAGATATCTGTTTTAATATTTTTCGCCAACCTTTTTAAAAGATGACAACAATTTCTTTATCTATCATTCCTGTAAAAATCAGCAAAAAACAATGGTGTTGATATTGCCATACAGGTCTTAATCGAACAATCTTCAAAGAGATCAGTATTAAACTATATTTCTAAGAAAATCATGCTTTGCTCACAATTAAATTTCCTAAAATATAACTCCAGGTGTCAATAGTGTGTCGCCTTCTATGAATTGGTTTTATTCTGTTTTTGTCATATACACTTTTAAACATATGTGCTTTTGGAGTTTAGTTATAAAATACGCGACAGTCACGAGTTACAATGATTCTAAGACCCACGTGCACAAAACCTCGGAGTAACTGACGAGTAAGCTACTAGTCTAGTAGAGAGGTATCTTGCGATTTTGCGTGCACCAAATCGGGGTAACTTTACTAGACTGGTAGCTTTATTTCCGACATCTTATTGTTTCTTACTCGTCAGTTACTCTAGCTGTGGAGCAAAAGTAATTGCCGAGTAAGTCGCAATTTTTATATTAAGGCCTACATGAGCTACATTGTCAGGTACAAAGATTAATGTTTTTGGTTGAATAATAGGTGCATTGAAGTTGAGAAAATATCACAATCAACTCCAAATTGAAACATATAAACATATCCATCCAAGAAATTAAAGAATTAAAAAGCAAATCGAACGCGGTATGTAATAGTACTTAGTCGCTGCTTAAAACAAAAGCAACAAAACTCAACAACAAGCAAACAAACAAAAATGTGGGGGTGATTAATATAGGAGTCTTTGTTCTTAAGGTGAACTCACAATATCTTTTGTTATTTACTTTATGTAACTCAAGAATTTAAATTTTTACTCCTATTCTACTGTGTAATCTGCCATTAGTAACGTGCAATTCTGTAGTTGCTAAATATTTTGGCTATCTATTGTATTCTATTCATTTTAACTTAATTACAATTAGAAGAGATTTTGAAACTACACTGTATTGCTATGGCTGATATCTGGATTATCTTCTTTTGTCTGATGTGCTGGTATCAACTAATTATTTTAAAGAGAAAGGAGCATAAATTCTAAATCATAATAGTAACTTAATATCAAGATGTGATTTTTCAATGATCATGGCCACAGCGGGCTGTGACCACCGCCACCTTTTACTCTGTATATGATGTGTACTTTTTAAAATTGTTTGACTATTTACTTGCTTACTTTAACATGTGTTTGTAATTTAAGTTTTTAATCATTAGTGTATGTTGTTTGTATTTTATGATGGCCGCTGGCCACCTGGGCACCATGGGAGAACAATGCTTGTCATTGAATGGTCTCCCAGGTTGTAAATAAAAACGAATAAATAAATAAATAAATAAAAAGACTTGACTCGAACCCAAAAGAACATGCATGAAATTATTTAGTACCACTTCAACTCTATGATTCACGCAACGTATTGTTGGTGGGTAGTTTTATCAGATTACATTACTACCGCCCAATTCTTCTCGCCGAGAAACAATTTTAAAACTATTTTTTCTTAATTAATATTTTGATCTATGCCTCGCCTAAAAGTTGCTCCAAATATTATAACACATCTCTTGTATGAATTTCTTCATGTAAAAAGAACACTTTTGAAACGAGAAAAATCACATACTAACATGATGGAAGACTTGTTAACACTTCACGTGTGCTGGTGTTTTTACTGGCGAGGTAAGATGTCCTTTATTACTGTGACGGGAATGGAGGCGTGCAGAATTTCGCATCCACCTTAGTCTTTAAAATGTTATTTTATTAGGTAATATTTCATACTAGGAGGTCCCCGGGTTTAGCGATCACCTGGGTTTCGCGATCACCTGGCTTGAATGACCCCTGATGACCTTGTCGTGACCTTTAACATTTTCGCCATCAACAATCGAACCACCAAGTTTCATGTCCATACACTAACGTTTACCCCATTTGATCTCCTTTGACCTTGAATGGTCCCTGATGATCTTTGATCCACTAACCAATAAAAACTCGGTCTTCGGACGGTCAAGGGGCATCCACCCACCAAGATTCAGGAACGTGCGACTTTCGGTCGCCAAGAAAATAGGCGCGTATATACCGATATTAATATATAAATATATGGCGTACCCTTAAGCTTTGGATTTGTTGTTATGAGCATGCGCAGTCGAAATCGAGGAGAATGTTACTAGCGAGAAGTTCGTCAAGTTTGGAGAACTTTTCTAACGACAAAATAAGATTTTGGCCGGTTGAGTATATTTCGTTATATTATTGACTTACCCCTGTATAGAAGAACATTGGGTAAGCGTCATTATAGACGTATTAGGCCATTGTGCATCTTTATAATTGTGATTTTATGTGAAATATTAGGCGCCTATGAGACGCCATACACGAGTTGTTTTTCACTGTGTAATTATATAGGTGATCAAAATTGTCATTTGGCCTTCAGAAAATGTCATCAAAATTCACTTTTGTTCTCGATGTTTTCAAAATTGAGTATAGTTATGGCTGATCGAGAGATCCTAGCGGCTCATATTAGTAGAAGCGACCACTGCTGCGTTGAAATTTGGGATAGTTATAGCGTGCAAAGTTTGCGGAACGAGAATGAATTTTTTGGAGTATTCCCGTTCATATCCTGATGCGTGCTGCTGTTTCATGGTGATCGCTGCGTGGATCGCAATGGGTAGGCCGCCATAGTGTGCGCGATGCACTGCATTATTTGCATATTCATGGGGCGTGTCGTATTTGCATATGTAATTGATTGACGTCATAGCGCTTAGTCTAAACTATATTAGATTGCGCTGATTTGGAGGTTTGGGCTTATGTGCAAAGAAATGTAAGCCTACTCAATTCTGGAATGCATTGCGGTCGTTTTTACATAAAAAATAAAAAAATAAAATAAATTAGCCCGTAAATTAGTTTGTCCTGATAAAATAAATAATAAATAATATTTCAAATTCCATTTGGTTTGCAGTTATTTCCTTTATGGTTGGAAATTATAATAGGCTTAAATAAGATTAATATTAAATAAGATGGTGGATTCTGATTTCTGGTGTTTTCTACTGGGCCTACATGTTTGAAAATGTAAAAATTGTATATTTAAGAAATAAAGAGTAAGATGTTCATATTTATTTGGACATATTAGCTGGAAATTATAGGCCTGTGAGTATATTGTCTGTGGCCTCCAAAATTTTGGAGAAAGCTGTGTTGGTTCAATTAAATATCTTTCGGATAACAATATCTTATATAAGTTTCAGTCAGGGTTTAGAGGTAAATATTCCACTGATACATGTCTTATCTACCTGCAAGACTATATCAAAAACCAACTCAGTGCTGGGATGTTCACAGGTATGGTGCTTCTTGACATCCAGAAAGCATTTGACTGTGTCAATTACTCTATTTTATTAAACAAACTAAGAGCTCTGGGTATAAAATGCACCAATTGGTTTGAGTCCTACTTAAATTGCAGATCTCAGATCGTTAGTATTAACGGTTCTGACTCCGACTCCATGAATTTGACATGCGGTGTTCCGCAGGGGAGCATCTTAGGCCCAATCGTATTCCTCTGCTATGTAAATGATATGCCGAACTGCGTTGATTGTACACTGCTTCAGTATGCAGATGACAGCGCATTAATTGTCTCTGATAAAGACCCATTAAAATCGGTCAGGAGCTCAGTAAAAACCTCAGCAACTGCAATAAATGGCTCATTGACAATAAACTTTCTCTTCACATGGGTAAACAGAACTCATTCTTTTTGGTACAAAGCGAAAACTGGGCAATTGACAAGATTACACTATTGAGTGCGAAGGGCAGATAATTCATGCTACTCCTTCTGTCAAATACTTGGGTCTTACCATTGACTAATATCTGAATTGGGGATGATATCGCTCGTGCCATCATCAAAAAAGTCAATTCCAGACTGAAATTTCTTTATAGACAGGCTAAATTTCTCGATACAGATACCAAGAAAATCTTAAGTACCGCTCTCATTCTTTGCTTGTTTGATTATTCAATTTCTTCCTGGTATGGTGGCATTCATAAACAGATGAGTAGAAACTTGCAAATTGCTCAAAACAAAGTTATCAGGTTTATTCTCAACGAGCATGCTAGATATCATATTTTAGAAAATGATTTTAAGAAACTAAATTTTCTTGACATTCATAATAGAGCCAAGCAGCTCCGCAGATTAAACCATGTTCATGATATTTATAATGAGGTTGGCCCAGATTATCTCAAGAATAACTTCACCCGGATATCAAGTGTTCATCAACATAGTACCAGAACTAGTTTGCATAATTTCCGTCCACCCAAATGTACCACTATAACTTCAGGGTCATTTTATTACAATGCTATTCATGATTGGGCTGAATTACCATGTGCAATTAAAACCATTCCCAACAAGTCCAATTTTAAGAAGTCTGTAAAAAGCCATCTTTTAAATCAAATTAATTGTTAATTTTTAAATTTTTTTTATTGTATTTCATTATAGTCATGTTTGATACTGTACATCTTTTAAGTAATATTATTAATTGTTTTCGAATGTTTTGTGTATTGTTTTTTGAATATATGTATTGTAGCAAGGACCCCTTTGGAAATAAGCCTTCGGGCTTAAAGCGACATAATGGCATAAAAATTATTCAGACATAATGAAAAGGACCCTTACTGAAATCACTTCCACAAGTTTGAAAACAATTTGGATGTTTACATTCTGTGAAAACAGTAAAAACAGGAAGAGTTCCAGAGGGGAAAGTGGCAGTTCGTGGCAATTTCTGGAACAGAAAACCAAGGTGTTGACCTGTTTTGTGACACTATCAAAGCATTCAGACCAGGATTCAGGCATTGTACTTTAGGCTTGTAGTAAGATACTGATCTGGCAAGTGAAAGATGGATTAGCCGGGATTAGCACATATACAATAGCAATGGTCTGTGAGCTGATGACAGCATGCTTTTCAAGTTTGGTAAATGCTGGCAGTAATGTCAGCATCCTTTTTCAAGAAATTGCCACGAACTGCCACCTCCCCCTCTGGAACTTTTCCTGTTTTACTGTTTTTACAAATGTAACACCAAAATTGTGTTCAAACTTGTGGAAGTGATTTCAGTAAGGGTCCTTTTCATTATGTCTGAATATTTTTTATGCCATTATGTCGCTTTAAAGGGTAATCCTGTGTAATCTCCAATTTTTATTCTGTATAGGACTTGTCATATTATTATAATTTTGCCGAATAAAATCAAATCAAATCATATTTATGCAATAATAATGTGTCCGAGGCAAGTAAAATGGTCGCGTGTACGCTATAGTGGTGGTGACACGCGCCGAAAAGAATGAGTGCTTTGCATCACGCATTAGGGCGTAATCGCGACCCATTATTTTGCAGAAAAATGGGCAGTAAACTAACCAATCAAAGAGCGCGCTTTTGAATAATGGGCAGTATAGGTAATAGAATCTAAGCGTTTAAAGAATGGTATTGGAATGAATTTAAGGTTGACTGGTATTTTCACACACATCATTCACTATTTACTCATACATCTTTCATTCACTCCCACATCACCCATCACACACCCACACACTCATCACACATCACACACCCACCTATTCATCACACATACACCCATTCACTACACATCACCCGTCCACCACCCACCTTTCATCACACATCACCCATCACACATCCAACCATCCACCACCCACCACTCATCACCTTGTGTAGGCCTGGTAATATGGCTCAAGAGCATTGATGGTTATTAGTGACTTGATATTGTATGATATACATGAACAGATGTGAATAATATGTTGTTAAAATAGCACCTATAGGCATGATCAATTTGAGATCATAAATCATTAAAATAGCTCCCTTCCTAAATTTTATTTGAGTATTGTATGCCAAAACAAGATGCCTTTGGTAATTGTTATGATTTGGGAAAAAGCAGTGGCGTAGCCAGGTGGGGGCAAGGGGGGGGGGGGCAGATTGCCCCCTCTGAAAAAATCTTGAGAGGAAATCGGGAAAATATTTATTTAAAACCAGGATAACTCATGGTCAATCAGCCCCTTTTTGGATTTTTTTGCCCTGCGACCGGGAAATTTTTGCTTGTGATCGGTTAAGAGTTGCAACTATTCATATTTCCCGTTCTTTTGGAATAAATACTTCAATTTCCGTTCATTTGGAATAAATACTTCCCCCTTATTATGGCAGATTTGATTATTAGATTGCATTGCCTGCAGATAGACATTATACAAAGATGGTGCATGGTGCTATACTTACGTACAAGATGTCATGTAAATCACATGTTGTTAATTGTGTATCCGATGACGCTTTCAGATTTGGGATAATTATCAATGAAGTTTAACTCCTCTGATACAAGTGGGGTTATGTTGTGTATTGTACCTATGCTACTATGACACTTGCTAGCATTGCAACCACTATTTTAATGAGTCATTTGTAATTAGGCAAGTAACACTCCAAAATCACGTTTCTTATTCTTGTTTATCATTTATGACGTGTTGCCTTTGGAATTGCATGAATGGGCCAGCCCACAATCTAAGCTGTAGCCTATTTGGAATAGGTGACTTGAAGCGAATAGTGGGAGCGGAAAATTTCCACTGGAAGGAAGGAATAAGGTGGAAAGTAGATACCTTGGAGAGAATAGTGGGTGCGGGAAATTTCCATGGAAGGAAGGATTGGAAAATGGAAAGATGATCAATGTACAATTGTGTGACAAATAGGTACAGCTAATCCAAATTTGATTAATTTTGTAAACAAGTGTTCTTGTCGAACTGAAGTGATTAGATGGTGAAAATGTGTTAAATTTGAGTGTATTAGGCATGTGTAATGGTGACGTGATGTTCGCATTGCGCTCTCTTGTCGCTCGCGCGTTGGTCTTACAATCAGCATAGTAGTTCCCAAACACAAGGTTGTCTGGAGTTTTACAATTTAGGTTCTTAATGTTTTGTATGATTGTAAATAATCATGTATGGGAACTGGGAGTCCATAGCACTCAAATACACAGCAAAGGAGGTGTTATGTTGGGAAGAAGAATGAGGGAGTGAAGAGTAGGAGAGAGTTGGGGTAGTATGGTTAGAGGTTAAGGGTTGAAGTGAATGAGAGAGAGGTGTGATTGGTGTAGAAATTTATATTGACTGGCTGGAATCCTCGGGTCCTGCACACGTCCAAGGCCCTAGTTTAATGTTATAGGCATAAACCTTAGGTATTGTGATTGCCGTGCTAACACGTGGTCATTTTGTATAAAAAGCCCGAATAATTTTTTTGAGTGAATGAGATAAATTTTGATTCGTATTCTAGTGCGAATATTCTAGTGCGAATATTCTATGTCCAAGTGCATTGGTTGAGTTCTGGTGTGAAAGTAATCATAAACCGGCAGGTATCATAGTCCGGGCTCCATAGACGACAACGGAATAAAGCGTGAACTCTGAAAACTAATGTTGCGTGAAGAGTCAACTGAATCGATTGATCTATTGTTCACCATTGTTCCCGGACTGTGATCCCGGAGGACTATATCTCATGCCACACATGCCCCAACAGACCCACAGTTACCAGTATCTACCCCGACTCGGCTCGCGTTACATTACTTACTAGGGCGGTTACTACTCATAAATTACTCTTCAGCTCCGCACTAGCTTCGATTTAGCACGCTAATTTACCCGTAAGTTGACGAGTAGTAACTAACGAGGTAGGGTTACTAGACTAGTAATTTACCCCGATTTGGTGCACGTGTATCGCAAGCCATACAGGCCATAACTTAATGCGGCAACGCGTTGTGCGAAAGTAGCAATGCGTTGTCGCTATTTCACAACGTTGCGGTGTCGACCAATTAGAATGATTAATTTATGTGACGTATTTCAAAAAATAGACCCACAACGCGTTGCAAAGTATCTAGCAACGCGTTGTGGAAACTCACAACGCGTTGCAAGCCTTCACAAAGCGTTACGAGCTTCTCAACGCATTGCGAGCTTCACAACGCGTTGCGAAGGTTCACAAGCCATAAGGTTCATAACGTATTGCCGCAACGCGTTGTGAGAAAGTCGCAACGCGTTGCCTAAATGTCACAACGCGTTGAACTTTTCAATTGAGGTCAATTTGAAAAAAATAACGCAATTTAAAAAAAAACCAACTTAACATTTTAGTGACACACACATCCACACACACACACACACACACACACACACGCACACACACACACACACATACACACACACACACACACAACGGATTGCTATTAAAGTGGTCCTCCAGCTATAGCTGGCGGCCTACAAAAATAATTATTTTAATATATAAAGTAAATCGAAATTAAATTAAAAAAATACTTTGTTTAATTACAGGTGTGTCGGCCGGTTTTGTAGTTCGGGTATGCAGCCCTCGAGTATGTGTCATGATATGTGGATCATTGGCAGCCATTGGCTTGGTTGTTTGCTCGTGTTCTGTAAGTCCACTTACCCTATTACTCGGACTCATACTTATAGGTGAGATTGATATAAAACTACTATGCATAACATAAAAATCTAAAATTTCAACCATTTCCATTAATGAATACACAGCTCTTTTTTCGACCCAGAAATTTAGCAGAAGAAAAAAAAAACATGTATTGGGTGATCCACATCTTTTAAACGTTTTTCTGATTAACAAAAAGCGATTGAGAATACACCTATTACTCGGTTGTTCGTATACCTAAAATTCAACGTTTACTTACCATGCTTACTGCTTTCTTGAATTCCCATTGCAGGTAATGTCGTACACACTCAAAAAATAATTTGCTGTATCTACTCAATAAAATTAAGTGTAATCGGATTGCACGTAATTTCTTCTTTTTTTTTGAGTTGAGGTATCACTGAAAACCAAAACTGGTCAGCCTTACAAACATAAAGTTAGTCCGGATCTTGCCCTTTTGACTAACTTGCAAAATAGCCAGTCCTTCTGGACACCTAACTTAAAATTGTTTGTTGAATTGATTTCTACATTAAAGTAGCTATATAATAAATACTTTTATTCTCTCATATTATTGCTGCTTATACTTTGTTCGGATCCGGACAATTCAAACTAAAACCGCGCTAGTTTTCCTCATATTGAGACCCCCTCTGCATCCCTTAATTTGTTAATTATGCGGTCGGCAATGAGTACAAGGAAAATTCACCCAACCTTGTAAACATTTTGTATACCCTTCCCACCCTTTCCCACCAAGTTTCTGAATGTCCAGCGATTACCAAATTTCGACTCTAAAATTGCCCTGATCATATTTTTAAAACCTCGAGGAATCTACGACTACATGTCTTGTTTTAAAATGGTTTCTGCATATTCAATTTTGTAAAACACATTTGCATTTAGGGGTATTACCTCTAAAATGTATTTTTAAAATTTATTTTAAATGTATTTTAAAAACAAAGATCAAATGCCGATTATACTGTATTTCATTTCAAAGCAAGATATTTTCAAAAAAGGTTATACTTGCATAAAATATTTTGAAGGCAATTAAAACAAATAACGCCCCCAATTTCTCTCGAAGTTGAGTTTTTGCATTGGAAAGATTGCAATCACCAGTATAAGTGTTGAAGCTGGAAACAAACAGTTTTAAAAGCTTTAAAGGTCCCAGGAAACGAGATGATAAACCTACTCCAAATCTTTACGGGACATTTCATTCCAATATGAATTCAGTAGCGCAGAAAAAGAATACACTACCAGTGACATCATTAGTGAAACTATTGATTTTCAGTCAGTGTCATGAATAGATTCACACCAGTCACCTGGAATTTTCTATTACTCTCTGAAAATCAATAGTTTCACTAATGATGTCTACACCAACCCAAATATTGAATGCTTTCTAGTCCCTCCATGTAGGCTTGACACAAACCACATCAATGTCTATTTTTACAAAAAACGCTGTAATCATTTGTTGATATGGCGCAACACTAACTTTTAAGAAACACAATGGGCACTTTGAATTGGGAAAAAAGACTGATTGTCACGGTGGCTATCACTGGAAATCTGGTGGAACAAATAATATTTAAACAACCTTGTTATTGTAGACAGTTTTAACAGCTGATCATTAATTTGATTTAAGTGTTTACAAATCGCACAAATTTACCTAAATTGAAACAGGTATTACTTTCCTGTTCTCCTCATGGTCTTTTTCAATTTTCCATACTAATTACTTTCCCAAAACACACCAATGGCAATCGTGTTCTGAACTATCTAATAGATGTATTTTTACTTATCATAGGTTCTTTGCTTCTTCAGGAAAACGTTGTCGTTGGCGTTATTCCACAATATTTTGGCAAGTATTATGAAACGGCTGTTGGTATTTACTCTTGTGGCACTGCACTGGGTCTTTTAGTTATGCCAATAATAACACAATTTCTTCTTGACACGTACGGCTGGAGGGGCACCTTGATCTTGATCAGTGGACTCGCTCTACAATCGGTTCCCTGTGGTGCTCTTCTTGAACAAAAGACCACTAAAAAGACTGAAAAAATTGAAAAATTGCCACTTCTAATTTCTGGAAATGACGATACTACCGGAAAGGTAAGCCAAAAGTCTTCTCCCATAAAATGGATGAAAGCTGCCTGCAAGATAGTTGGCGTTCCTTTGCTTACCAGACCACAATTTATTGCTCAAGTGTTAATACCTGGATTTGTATGGGGTTATACTCTCACGGGATGGACAATATATATAGTGTCTTTCGCAGTATCTATCCATGCAACCATAAAAGAAGCTTCTATTGTGTCCACGTGCGGAGGAATTGGTATGATATTAGTCAGACTTGCTTTACCATTGATACATAAACTGATGACTTACAAGCAAGTTCTCTTCGCTTCAGCATTCATACAGGCCATCTCTTTATCTCTAACAACTCTCTTTGTCAGTGTCATAGCAATGAGTGTTATTTCAACAGCATTTGGTGTTGGTACGGGAATGCTGGGTGCAGAAGTGTACATTGCTGCTAAATGTAACGTTGAAGAATGGAATTACACCAATGCAATTGCCTGGCTTCATTTAGCGTATGGGTTTGCCTCCATCTTGAGCGGTTTACTCACAGGTAACAGACAAATAGTCCTAAAATATTTTCATGGAATTAAGTTTGTAACTCGTTTCATAAGTAACCTTTAACTGCATACACACATAAGCCAAGAGTATTGCAATATCGAAAGAAATTAGAATTTCAAAAATGTGAGTTGAGCTTTCTTGCAATATTCTTGAAAAATCGCTTTTGATAAAACGGCCGTAGTGTTTTATCAATTCCTTCCGACTTGTAGACTCTGCAAACGTCCGAGCGACTGAGTTGAATTGAAGTCACATTATAGTATAGGAAGCCATATTGGATCCTATATTGAAGGAATTTATAATCACATTTAAAAAAAATATTTCTTATGGTTGTAATTAATTTCTTGACTGCCAAAACAGCACGATAGATACCAAATTACCAACCTGCAGTCAAAAGTAGATCACTGTATTGTATTGACGGCCATATTGAATTCATTGATTACGTGGTTACAGAATCATGTTAATTGGTCAAAATAAATGTTTTAACGAGACAGGCTGAAAAATTTCAACTTTTGAGTGAACAAGAAATGAATGCTTCGTGTTTTGGTAGCCATTTTGATTTTTTGCGTTTCTACAAAAATGCTCAAGGTTTCTCGTCTGGCATCCATCGGATTCAGAATCAGTATAAAAAATCTAGAAACCGTTGAAAAACATTATATAGCTAATAAAACAAGGTTGATATTACTTATCAATACATCTGTAGCCTGGACTATTACTGGCTTTCGCCAAGTTGCTTGGGAGTGCTAGATATTTATCGATTAGATATCGTCAGTCACTTTGCCAATCAACGACGAAACTGACGTCGTAAAAAAGTACGCTCATTGCAATTGCCTAGTAAGTACCGTATGCAGGATTTATTTTGGGGGTGGGGGACTTCGAAAAAGTACTTCTCGGTAAAAGTGAACCTAACCCCCTAAATTTGTTTTTCGACTTTTTGATCATATCATCAACAGAAAGTTGACTTTTTGTCAAAATATATTTAAATTTGGGACTTTTTATTACAAAATTCAACAAAAAGGGACATTCTGCCCCTTTTTTTTTTTGGGGGGGGGGGGTGTTACTGTCACCCGTACGGGCCTGTGCCTAGTATATCATAGGCTAAAAGATTTACCAGACAGTAACGTTTGTTGTAGGAAAGAATTAACATCCACCTAGACTATGGCACGTAAGGTGTCCACGCTCTTGCTACCATGACTCAAATACGAAAGCTTACAATGACGGAAACTGAAAATTGACTACATTTTATAAGCATCTTTTTTCGCATCTGATGGAGGGTGGCGTGAGCATGCATTTTTTCCATGCAATTGTTAGACAGACCTTAATTCTTACATAAAAAGAACATTGCCGTCTATTACCCTTTGCAGATATTTGATGAAAGCTCACTTTACATTTTGCGAAATTCTTTTTATTGATGTTGCAATGCTTTTTATTTTAGCCTGGGAGCTAGCAGACATTTGTAACACATCTCAAGTACAAAAGGTTTGAGTGATTAAATATGTTGACAGCCTGACAGGGACCCCCTGAAACGTGATTCTTAAGAGGGGCCAAGACAAAGTTTGTACGGGGGTCAATTTTTCTAAATTGATCCAATCATGTTGAACAGTATACCACATTATGTGTCTAACCATAAGGGTATATAGTTGGTAATATCTACAGCCTAAAGTTTCAGAGTTATAAGCTAAAAACAGCAAAAATCAATAAAAAAGGGGTGAATTTCAGTTGTACATGGGTCAAATTTTAAAGTTGCTCAAATTTGGATACAAAATGGTGCAAATTATTGGTGGAGCTCATATGATTAAAATAAGGAATAGTTTTGAGTGTCTCAAATGCTTAGTTATCAATGTAGGGGGAAACAAGGTCAAGCCCCATTGAATGCAATGGACGCTGACCTTCTGTGTTCAACCAAGTTTAAAACATTGCCGTTATTTCCATGACTTTCTATTGCGTTATTAGAAGACAACTTGAAACAAGTTTCAACAAAATCGAAATATCCTAAACATTTGGCAGCTGGAAAACCTTGAACAATTTTACAGCTAGAATTTAAAACTAGACAAACTCTAGATCTAAAAAAAATCTTTTACGAAGTGACGAATAATATGTCATTAAAAACGATTTATAATTGTTAAAATTACCCCTGTATCAACCTTGGAACTTATTTTGTATAATCCCTCTTCCGTTTAGGCCAGGTTATAGTACTATTCGGAATGTTGAAACCTGGCTACACCTGGCTAATTTTGGGCAGTACCGCCGAGAGGGGGGGTCAAAGGGGGTAATTGACCCCGGGCCCGGGGTCCTAAGGGGCCCGGGATCCTAGGGGCCGTAAAAAGAATAAAAGTTCGGCCCTTGCGGTTGTGATAAAAGTCAGAGAGGGAGAAAAAGTGAGAGAGAAGGATGGAGAGAGAGAGAGAGAGAGAAAGAGAGAGCATTGGCGGATACACTCGGGGCCACTTGTATTCCAAGGTAGATATGATGTGTGAACATGGACTGACAAAATGCACCCTAAAGAAGTATTTCCACCGACTGAAAAAACATACCCTAAACAAGTATTTTTGTCTGTTTTTGCTACGTTAAACAAGTATTTTGTCAGTTTTTGCTACCCCTAACAAGTATGCAATACATTGTGTCGTTAATATACCCTTTATTGTCTTGCTTTGCCTTACTTCCGATTTACAATATTTTTGATGATTTTGATCTCTGCTTAATTTGAGTATTAATTTGAGTAAAAAAACATACCCTTTTTTCATACTTTGCTGTTTTTGACAACCTAATCAATGTACGCGCGTACATCGCCTGTTGGAAAAAAGGGACCCTTTTTACGCGTTTTCTTGTTCACGCATCATATCCACCTTTGAATACAAGTGCCCCCCCCCCACGGGCGGATACAGGGGGCCCGTTTCCCCTTCTGCGACAATGATACCTACTTACGTTGAGAAAATACTCTGTAACGCGGTTAATAAATTTAGTGCAGGGCCTCTCTTGGTTGAGAAATTTCACAAAAACAATTAAGATTTTGTTTTATAAAACGGTTGGTCACGAATTATAAAGTGGACTACTTACCAATTTCAAATTGTTTCTATCAAATATACATGAGAAAATGTGTTTGGAAAGTGACATTGAAAGGGATTCCGCGCTTCGTGCCTGCACCCATCCCCAGGCCGCTTCATATATGAACTCTCCAATCTCCATGAACACTTTATATATTATTATTTGAAACAAAAAAACAGCTATATTTTACTATTTTACTTTTTATAACCGTTTATCATACCTCTATCATTAAATTTTTTTTTTTTTTTTTTTTGATTTTCATTTGCTAAATTTCAATATAAAACATAGGCTGAATTTCGTATTTGCTCCTATATGAAATTAGAAATTTCACAATTTTGTACTTAAGAAATATTTCTCAGCTTAATCCTTTCACATGGGGACATTTTTGATAGAAATCTTTACATTAGTGCAAAAATCAGAATTTTCACATTTTTTAGGGACACCTGTTATGTGAAATCTCTCGTTGCACCTTTAAAAAGTGAGAAAATGTGTTTGGAAAGTGAACATTGCAAGGGTTCCGCGCTTCGCGCGGGAGGGGGACACCCCTCCCGCACCCACCCCCTGGGCCGTCTCCATAAACACTATACATAAACAAAAACACACATTAAGTTCCATCATCTACCGGTACATTATACAGCTCCCACACACCCCGCGCCGCTTACCCGGCGCATGGCCGCTTCGCAGCCACTGTAGCTTCGAAATCCCCCCTGGTATGGGGGTATGGAAAACGAATTTGGTAAAAGGGGGCCCGTAACTCCAAGGTTCCCCCCGGGCCCGCAATTTCTCTCGGCGGCCCTGATTTTGGGTGACAAGATAAGAATCACACGCTTTAAATTTAGGTGAACTCGTCGATGAACATGACTTGCGTGCATAACTTAAAGTTTTACATTTTGTATTGAATTAAATGCCTTATATGTGTTTAATGACTTGAATTTTATAACAAAATAGCACTTAAATAATTGATGCACGACGCGGTGCAGCTATTAAGTAAAATACGGTTGGTATACTGTTGGAAAAACCGCTCGATTCTGGGAGTGGGAGCTCCATTTTAGCTAATTTTGGCCCACCAATATTAATTTTACACAACCTCTACGGGCTTACAAAATCACCTTTTTAGCCTTCAAATAAAACAGATTGAAATATAGGCACGAAACTTTACAGATTAATATTTCAATCAATATAATGTATAAATAGAATATAATACTTAAGAGAAATGTATCTTGAATAACACATAATTATAACTGTGCTGTACCCGTGGTGAACGAGGTCAAAATGTTAAACGCAAAGCGTGACGGTGCAGTTCTCTTAGGCAAGCGGGACGAGAGGTTGAAAATCACAAAAGCGGCAATGGTCCCACAACATCAAAATTTTGTGAGAAATTAATAAACAACATCCTAGCGCATACACCTGTAAAATCTGCAATAATTTGCATATGTAGAAATATGATTTTTACCTAATTGCATGCAATTTGCATAAAAGGGTGTTCCAGAGGTAGTTGGGCATTTTCTTCTGTTACAGTAAATGCAGGAAAGCTACGGACATGCGGTTTTTTGGATAATGTTAGGAATGTGTTACTCTTTCAACATAAAGTAGAAGTTTTCCAAAGTTTAGTTACTAAAGGTTGTTAAAATTGTATTTTTCATGCAAAAAATACGTTTTAAGCAGTTTCATCGAGTTTCGGTTAATTTTGTGCTCACCATAAATAACCTTTGCATTTTCTTTTTAGTTCAAACAAAAACCGCATTTATGAACAGTCTACACTACAAATTTGAGCACCAGAAACAACACGGTTTTCATGTAATTCAACAAATTCTACGTGTCCTTGTTTCTCTCATTTTGTGTAGTAAAATACCAGCCAACGCTGCTGTCTGTTCTAACTGGTACACCGTATTATTTCTGTCACGCTCTGTGACATAACAGGACAATTCACGCCATGAGCAGAAAGCCCCACAACTGTCTTCATTGTCGCAGCATGATTCTATGAAAAGAACGTTTAAGCGTCCTCTCTATTCTTCTATTAGTCTTTCCAAAATTTTCACCATCGTCATTATGAATTAGTAAATTAGTGAGTGATTGCCGACACGTTCTTAAATATTTCAAATTAATGATGGCATACACGCAATCTGAATGAAACCATATAAAAAGAAGAATTATAAAATAGAAACGGTTACTAAGGATTCCAAAGGAGACACCGGATGTGCACAGTACACTTTGAAAAGGAGTGTATGATTTAAATAATTATTTCAGATAATTTAATCATTTTAAAAAACACGGACTATCTCTTAAATTCTTACATTAACATTTATATAATGCATCTATCAGTTCAGATTAAAAAATTGAAATTCAAAACGCCATTGAATATAAATGAAATAGATTATTAAAAAAATTTTAATCTAAATCCAGATTTTCCCTCCATTTTATAGTCTAGAAATTTAGAGATTTTAAAGGAGGTATCGCGGTATTTTGATGCCTCCTTGTTGTCTTATAACGATATAGCAAAGACCGTGTTAGAATTTATGGGTTTTATGATTTTTAGACAGGGAAGGTGTTTAAACAATCTAGATTGCTATAATGTTGTCGGATCCAGACAAGGACCAAGGCAAAACCCAGCTCCCCCTTTCTACAAGTCAATTTAAAAACAATGAAGAACGAAAAAAATGGAAAGAAAAGAAATTCAATAGCGTGTTTGCTACAAATTAAGACCAAAAAAAAAACGGTAATTAGTATTGCTGGTTGACGGATAAGGATAAAATTTTCTTTCTCATAAGATTTACTTTAAAGGTCTTTACTTTTCAAAGACAGCTGCAGACACATATTATAGGCCTTTGGCCGCGCGAATTAGGAGTCCGAATTTCATCATTGACAAAACCAAGGCCTATCTCTAAATTTCTTCATAACATTTATTCTAATGGATCTAATCAGTTTAGATTAAAAAATGAACTCAAAACGTCATTGAAAGATAAATGAATGCTTAAAAATTTAATCTCAATCCCGCTTTTCCCTCCATTTTAGTCTAAGAAATGTAGAGAGTTTTAAAGGAGGTATCGCGGTTATTTGAACCTCCTTTGTTGTCTTATCTTGATATTATCGCAAGAACGTGTTAGACAGTTATGAGTTTTATGTTGTTCGACCAGTAAGTTGTTACCAATCTAGATTGCTCGAGTTTTGTTCGGATCCAGACAAGACAACGCGCCCCCAAAAACCCAGGTCGCCCGCTTACCGTCAATATTAACACATTGAAGAAGAACAAAAATGAAAAACCTAAAAAATTAAAAAAAAAAAAAAAAAAAAAAAAACGGTAATCGTATTGCTGGTTGGACGGATTAATGAGTAAAATTTTCTTTTTCTCCAAAATAGATTACTAAAGGTCTGTAACTTTTATAAAAAGCAGATGCAGAAAAAAATATTATAGGTCCTTTTGGCGAGCGAATTAGGAGTCGAATTTCATCATTAAAAAACCAAGGCCTATCTCTAAATTTCTTACATTAACATTTATTCTAATTGGATTCTATCAGTTTAGATTAAAAATTGAAATCAAAACGCATTGAAATATAAATGTAATAGATTAAAAATTTTAATCTAAATCCAGATTTTCCCTCCATTTTAGTCTAAGAAATTTAGAGATTTTAAAGGAGGTATCGCGGTATTTTGATACCTCCTTTGTTTGTCTTATATACTATATAGCAAGACCGTGTTAGAAATTCTATGAGTTTTATGATTTTTCGACCAGTAAGTTGTTTAACCAATCTAGATTGCTATCATTTTTGTACGGATCCAGACAAGACAAGGCAAAACCCAGCTCGCCCTCTCTACAAGTCAATTAAAACAATGAAGAAGAAAAAAATGAAAGAAAAGAAATCAATAGCTGTGTTTGTACAAATAAGACAAAAAAAAACGGTAATTAGTATTGCTGGTTGACGGATAATGATAAAATTTTCTTTCTCCAATAAGATTTACTTTAAAGGTCTTTACTTTTAAAAAGACAGCTGCAGAAAACATATTATAGGCCTTTTGGCGAGCGAATTAGGAGTCGCCAGATTTTGAAAATTTGTTCCAAATTATTCTATATAGTGCTTTGCTTACATTGTAAAGGCGCTCCATAAATCTCACTGATTATCATTATTATGATTATTCCAGGACCGACTTTTGAATCATACATAATTTAACACAGAATGGAATCAACATACGCGAGTTCTTTGGTTCCTTCATAATTATATTTTGAGCTATGTGTATGGCAGTTATTTTGCAGAGTAAAAAGAAAACCTTTTTTTCTACACTCTAAATGAAACGGACGCGTTCTAGTCTTTAACACCAGAAGGTGTTCAGCTATTTTAAGTTTATCTTAAATGCGTTTTTTGGAAATATTTAACCATATTTCCTTTTTTATCAGTAACCTGTGTCCAAAACATGTGAAAAGTGGTTAATTACATTTATTACACTTGACTTTAATCAATTCAAGTTTTTCAAGTGTTCATATTTGCTCACTAGTGTTAAACAAATGAACACATATTTGAGCTATATTTCATGTGTTCAAATGTAACAGTTTTTGAACACTTGACAGTGTTAAGTGAAAAAACTGTTTAAAAAGTGTTCTAGCACGTGTTCTAGAACACTCAGTATTAAACAACTGAACACATAAGGATGCGTTCAAATGTAACAGTTTTTGAACACTTGACAGCGTTAAATTGAAAAAGTGTGAGCAAAATGTGAACACTTGCAAAACTTAAGTTGATTAAAGTCAAGTGTTATAAGTGTAATTAACCACCTTTCACATGTTTTTGGACACAGGTTACTGATAAAAAAGGAAAAATGGTTAAATGTTTGCAGCATATGCCTTTAAGATGAACTTAAAATAGTTGAAAACCTTCTGGTGTTAAAGATTAGAACGCGTCCGTTTCATTTAGAGTGTATTCGGTGAAAAAAGCGGAAAACCAGATAGAATGTGCAATGATAAACACAAGTTTCTCAATTTGAAATTTTGTTTCAAAAACTTTGTTTCTTAACCGAGAAATACGGCTTTAAGATTGAAAAAAAATCAAAAGCCGTGCTATCGAATTTGAAAAAAGGTGTTTTTTTTCAATTTGAAAAAGCAGATTTATCGATTCGAAAGCTGGGAGAAACCTTGTTTTTCGATCGAAAAAGTTTTTAAACCCAACAATCTTTCATATCGAATTTGGTAAAAGTAGTTTTTCGCAGGTTTATCGATTTGAAATGTAAAACTTAGCTAAAGGAAAACTATTTTATTTTGTATAGAGGTTGTCTATGCACATCTATAGCAAAGTATACACAATAGAAGAGAACATTTTTCCCCGAAAAAATGGTTTATTGGTAAAAATGATTTTGTTAATGAAAAAACAAGTTTTTCTCTATAGTGTGCATACCTGGGCACAAACAAGCTCTATACATAATAACAATTTTGGATCGTTTTATGATACATAAGGCAAAAAAAAGAAGAGTTCGTCTCAACCTCCTGAAGCTCAAAACCCTATATAAGGCCGAGAAAAAAAAGGTTTGTCTCAGCTTCTCGGGTGCACAGGTGTACAAAATCACATTTTATCGCGTTTCTTTCCCTTTTTAAGGTTGTCTAGAGACTAACTTTTTTTAGGGGGGGGGGGATTGGTCAAGAAAAAAATTGGCCGCAAAATAAAGGTCTTAAAATTCAATAAAATTTTCTGACTAAAATAAAGTGCTTAGGGTTTTTGGCCTATAAGAAGCCGAAAAATACTTTTTATTCTGGTCTATAAGCGCTATGCGTTGTTGTTTTAGTCAAAAAGCTATGCGCTTCGTGGAAATTCTTTTTATTGCATTTTTAGACGACTTTTTATTTTTCGTCTACTTCGTGGCCATTGTCCTTATCTTGACTATTTTTTTTTTTAAATAGTTAAAAATATCTTGAAATTCTTAAAAAAAGAAATGCACTAAAATGTGATTTGTTACGCCTATGCGGGAAACTGAGACGAACCTTTCTTCTTGGCCTAAGCTCATATTGGTTTCAGGTAGTATAATCTCAGGATATATCGAGGATCTTTTTTTTTGGGGGGCGGATTTTGTCGAAAGTGATTTATTTCTTTTAAGGTGTAGACCTTTTAGACCACGATTACCAAATTGTCGACTTTTAATACAAAAATTTGATCGCTTTTGAATTTCACAATCTTCAAAGAACATTTTTGGATACCAATTTCTCTTGATAATTGACAAAATGATTAAATTTTATTATTTTTTTAAATTACCAAGAGTAAATTTTACCCCAAAAATCTTCAAAGTGTTTGAAATTTCACTCGTTTTGGAGTGAGCCCTGTAAAAGTGAAATTGACTCTTTGTTTTTGAGAGTATGTGATCACCGTCGGATTTCCAAATCCATATCAATCCACTTTGCCTGAAAGGGGATGACCCGTTAGTTATATATAAAGTGTTTTATTTTGATTGAATGACCTTTACCCCAATGCCCCATCTGAAAAAAAAATCATGGCAATATTTTAATCCGTTTGGATATGAGAGCTAGAAACGTGATTATGTAAATCATAGAATCCTTTGTAAAATTAATATTTTTTTTTCGCTTGAAACCAAATACCTTTTAGTAAATGAGAAAAATGGTAGCTTTCTTCAGAAAATTTTGACAACTTCCGGTAAAATCTGGGGTGGGGGAGGGGGATATTAGAGATCATGCCATGGACCTTTAAACAATACAGTTATCGGAAAGGGGTAATTCAATAGCGTTAATTGGCCTACCTTTTTGGAGTAAAATTGACACAATCCCATTTTCTAAAAAAAAAAAATCTTGGTGGATTGGGACTTGTATCGAGCTCTAAAACAATTTTACACAAAATAATGTCATAATATATTCTCAACTTTATGAAAGTAAAACATATGTTTTCAACACAAAACTCAATAACAATATCAGTATATTCATTCTGTCATTAAATTTTGGGTTAAGATAACTTTTTGTGTGTCATCACAAAAAATGATCATGAATGATTAGCTCTAATCCAATGCTGTCTTACTTGGACAATACGAAGAGTTTGTTGATCATACATTCCTAATTTGATCTTTTAAGTGTGTTAAAATGCATGTTTTTAGCTGGTATTACCAATGAAAACATTCATTATGTTAATATTTGTTGCATGCAGTAGCTGTCTATAAAAAAGGAGAATGGTGGTTGGACTTAGAGATTCATATTGGTGGTTCTGGGCGCAAAACGTACAGTGCCGTATTTTTGTAGTTAATAGCGCCTCAATTTGGTTAAATGAGTCCTGCAGGTTACTTGATTTCTGGGGGTCATGTCTTAAAAATATTGACTGTACATTAATGAACTTTTCAGTGATATTAGCTAACAGTCCCATCTTACCTTAGGCCAAAAATTTTTTTTTGATTGTCCATAGATGACTTTTTAGAGTTGGGTCGGTCGGTCGGAAAAACTTTTTTTAATGTCAATAGCAAACTGTATTGAAACATGTTTGCTTGAATTAATAAGTTAATCAAACACTAAAAATCAAGTTGATTCTTACTCAAAAATGCATCTTTGTACATTATGAACCCCAACTAACATGCTAAGAAATTGTTTAAACATCATCTTTTTTACATTTCAGAAAGTTAAAATTGAAAAAAAAAACACTTTTTAGGAATTTTTCAAAAGGGTCGGTATTCTTTTGCACAGTAAAAAGAAAAAAAACCCTTTTCCTGATTTCCAAAATTAGGGTCGGTCGAATGAGGACAATCATTTTTTTTTTGGCCTTACAACAAAGAATAAGTAGTCACGTGCTTTTGTTCAAAACTTATGGCGCCTGCCACCAAGTGTTGCGTTTTTGGGGACCACACGGTAGTTGCATCTGCAATACATAGGCGGAGAAAGCGGGGGTGGTGCATGGGGTCGTGGAGGCTCCCTCCTGAAGCTAACGACCACCTCTGTTCCTGAAGAGTCGCATGCAATGACATGTGTGTGACGCGTGTTAAATGCACTACACCTTTCCCCGCATGCCATTGTTACAAATATCTTCAGTAAATAAACTCTTTTTTTTCCAGATTGGGGCATATGACCTTTACTTACTGGCAAATTCTGCAATAAATTATGCTAATAATTGGTGTTATTTAGCATAATTTACCAGATCTACACACTCCGGCCTACGTATTTATATCGAATTAACAGTTTAGTTGAAGCAATTCCTAGCCTATAGCTAAACTCTAGCATAACTTTTTTACACATTTCACTGTAAACCGTAAGTGTTTAGATTTTGTCAAAGTTTTTAAGCGCTATAGACGTGTTTCAACACAACAAAACATCAAAATCAAAAATATTGTTGTCAAAAGGTGGGTATTACTTAGACACACCTGCTCCTATAAAATCAACTAAAAAGGATTGGAATCCAGCATCGTTTTCTCCATTCTAAATCAGAGCAATGAGAATTAACGTGAACGCCTTCAACGCTTTGAAACACTGTTAAATGTGCCACAAAGGTATTTAGAGCTAACATTATGATAGTGTTTTATTGTGTCCTAAAACCCATGAACGTAATGCGATGGCGACGTCTTAGAATCTAAACACATCACGTCATGTTAAGGAATATGTTTAGAATCTAGACGTCTGAACACCTAAATGTTTTAGGAATTTAAATGCTTAGACATGTCTCAAAGTGAGACAAAATAGTGTTTAGATACGAGTTCAGACCCAGAACACAGGGATTTACAGTGTTGAAACAACATTGAATAACTAGACGGAACTTCAGTTTTCCCCTATTTTTATATTTACCTACTGATCATCCTGATACATTAGAGACCTCGAACACCATTCTATTCCTACGCAATCATGATAATGTACATTGTATGTGTGTATTTTCAGTTAATAGATCGCACATTAATCGCTGTCTACTTCTATATATGCTAGCGCTATTATATATATATATTTAGAGATTATTGAGTATTACGTTAATGGCCCAAAACACAACACACAACAATATTTTTCAATTTTACTCCATATAGGCCTAATGTTAGAACATTGGTGTTTGCCGTTAACTTTGTCGCAAGACTTAAATTTGACTTGTTTGAAGGTGCCCCCCACCCTATTACAACATACACTTTCGTTTCATAGGAAGCCAATCACCAACATATCTTGATTCCAAAATTCATTTGAAATCCGACACAACCATTTTAACGCGGCAGTATTTGTGAGATTAACTGGATATACAAATAATTATTTACACCGTGACCAGCCATATTATTGCTGTAGCATTATAATTGGATCGAGTTCACCCAAAATAGTTTGCAGGGGAAATGGAGAAAAATACAAAGGTTTTTACTAAACACATCTTGGCTTTGAGGGGGTGAGTGGTGGGATCGAGCGGAGGGGTCGGGGTAGTACCCCTTAAGATTCTGTTTTCGGTCACCTTGACCAAGGCCAAAACCCACCTCAAACCTACGGATTCAAACTCCTAATAACTAGACAATCCACTGTGAACTTGATTACAAATTGAGAACAAAGTATTTATTTTTCAATTGTGTGTTTTTTTTTTTTTTTTTTTAATGTTTTACTTTTTAATCAATAATCAATCTATAATAAAGTCGTTAATTAATGAACTAATAAACATACTTTACTCCCTGGTGTGTGCCCGACGCGGGCTGCAGCAAGATTACAATTAGATGCCGAACTTGCAAAAGAGTCCTGGCGAATATTCCAGCGCAAAACTCAATTTCCAATAGTGGGACGGGTCCACGGACGACTTGTCCTTCCTTAAGAAAACCAGCTCCTTAAGACTCCCGAAGCTCGGAGGCCGACAACATCTAAAGTCCAAAAGTGCTGTAGCCTTGTTTATCCTTGGATAACTACTCAGAGGCCCACGAATACGGACACCGACAACACGGGCTACACAATCGGACGAAAAACTGAGGAGCTGTGACTACTATGACCAGGTCCACTATAGTGAAAGAAAGTATGACTGCGATTACTGTCGCTGACACATTTGAAGGCAACTAAGTGTCTACATACTCTGCTAATAACTTTGAGCATGATGGTCTAGTACTCTGACTCACTTCTCTCACCAGGGATTTATATATCCTCGTCAAACAAATACTGAAAGGATCTGGTCCTCTCTACATGAGTCATGTGCTAAATAGAGTCCATTACCCGCATAATTCGGAAATGCCTCTATTATTCCACCTTTACTGCAAGATTAGGAGTTCATAGCAGCTACGCACTGACTGTGTAATTATGCAGCAGTGCGCCACCTATGATTCAGAAAGTTCTGAAGCACATTCTAATGAAATCCCTAAGGTCCAGTACATTCCAGAAGTTTCCACGCTTTTCTGAGCTCTTCTGAGATCTCTGGTTCATTCTATTTGCTTTACAACACACCAGTTTAGCACACGACCAGGTAATATTTTATATCATGTTACTTGGACTAATTTACAATATTTCTGTGCTAATGTATGACTTCATCTTACTTCAAAATGAATAAATCATTGCTAGCTCTTTGGGCCTGTAACCCCTCCCCTTAAGAAAAGAAAGTTTTGATGAAAGCAAACTTTCGTTTACCTATTTAAAAGCTCTTAACATTTTTAAAACTTTCAAATAACCTAACTTATTATTCACATGTTCACGTTCCTTTTAAGCTTTACTTGTTTCTCTGATTAACTACACAATTCTGGATAAGGCATCAGCCCTCACATTATCTGCCTTTGAGTGTCTGTGTCTAGGTTGTACTCTTGCAAGGTCAAACGCCACCGCACAAACCTATGATTCTTGTTTTTCATCCTTGGATGAAGGTGAGGGGGGTGTGATCTGTGAAAACAAGCAACTCTGGGTCACTGCTTGGTTGCCCAAATATACATCACAATGCCCTAAGCCAAATCAGACAAGACACTCCTTCAAAATAGTGGTATTTTCCTTTCTTTGGTGTTGTGTAAAACTTCTTGGAGAAAATACGAAATAGGGTGTGTCTTATTATTCCGTCTTCTCTTGCTATAACTCAGCCAACACACCCTATGGTCACTGCATCTAGGCAACTCTTGAATTGGTTCTGAAAGTCTGGTGCAATCAGAAAACCGGTTCCCCTAATCAGTATGGGCTTTGATTTTTTGGAACTTAATTTCACTTCCTTGCTACCAAACCAATTTGATATTTTTGGCTAGCACTTGTCAACAGGACTGGCAATATCCTAAAAGATTTTGGACACAACTTCCTGTAATATCCAGGCCATTGCCTAAGAATCTCTGTAGTTCTTTCCTGGTTACTGGCGTGGGAACTTCTCAATTGGCTTCAAAACTTACCTGACAGCTTGAACCTTGCCTTGACCTACCACATGGCTAAATAGGTGACTTGAGCATGGCAAAACTCACTCTGTGACTAAATTTACTGTCAGTTTTTGTTTTCTTTCTGACAACTTCTGAAACAGCGATTGGAGCGCCCAATGTGTTGTTCCAAGACTGACTGGACACAATCAAATCATCAACATAGGCTCAACGCCTTCTCTGTCAGCAACATTATAATGTACCATTCTTTGGAAGTGTTGCTGGTTGGCGTTTTTTCATACCCGAAAGGCATAAACCCGATACTGAAAAAAGCCATCCGCGTGCAAATGCCTAAATTCTTTTGCACTATCAGTAAGTGGAACCTGCCAATAACCCCTTCAAAAGGTCAAACTTGCTGACGTACTTTGATTGCCAATTTGTCAATGCATCATCAAGACGATGTAGTTGGAAATGAATCATCTTTGAACATATTTTACCCTTCTGAAAGTCTGTCACAAACTAAGAACCATCAGTTTTGGAACCAAAATACACGGGGAACTCCATTCTTTTTGCTTGCTTCAATTATTTGATTTTCACAACATGTACTCTATCTCTTGTTGGGGGGGGGGTTGAGATTTGCTTCTTCTTTTCTTCATAGGAATTTCTCTGTAAGGATCTGTTTATTGGTGCACAATCACCCACATCAACTTCTTAGTTTAAGTTGTAGCCCAATGGGTAAATGTTGATAAAATTCAAAATTAAAATTTCAATTCATGAATCCAACTGCCTGATTTTCACACTTTGATTTTCTGAAAGATCCTAGTTTTTGTATCCAATCTTGAGCACATCTGAATTTGCAACTTGATTGGATAGTCATGCTCGCTTGGCATCATTGTTTGAATTTTGAACATCTTCAAATTCGGCTGTGTCCATCCCTGTTACTGTTTTCGATCAGACTTACAGAGCGCACTGGTTTTGCACTGCCTCGTCATTTCTTCTACCTACATACTCTTTCACATATTTACATGGCACAATTGCCTACTTCTTACGCCTATCTGGCGTTTTGACTATGTAGTCACTTCATGTTAACGTGTGACTCGACTGTAATAGGGACCAAATCTGGCCTGCAGTGGATTTCCAGGGATTGGAAACAACACTAACACTTGGTCTCCTGGCCTAATGACCCCTACTCTGACTCTGGGCATCTGTTCATACACTGTCGTCCCACTTCACTTTTCTTCAATTTTGGTCTGATCTTGCTTTCAAATTCGCCCTTCCCTGGCAATTTCATTGGCTCCCTATTGGCCCTATACTTTAATTTGGAAACAAAGTCCAAAAGTTGGTTGTCAGTTTCATCATTCAGAGCACAGCCATTTCTCCTTTAGGAGTTTCAAGGGACCACGAACTGTGCGGCCCAAAAACTAACACTCAAAGGGAACTGAAACCTAGGTTTCCTGACTGCTTTCCTTGCAGCAAACAATAACAAGTGAACTAAACTCCTCATCCCAGTCGCTTCTCAATCCAAACAGTAATCCTAATCATTTCTTCAGAGTTGATGGAATCTCTCTAAAGCTCCTTTGGACTCTCTGCAAAGTAGGCACTGGACACATACTGTTCTATCCTAACTCATACCATCCCTTGCTGAAATAGGCCAGATGTGAAATTTTTGACCCCTGATCTACTGATTGAATTGACTTAGGTAGGCCAACAAGAGTGAAAAACTTGGTCAAGCCTTCAACTAACGGTTTTAGCCTTAATATTCCTAAAGGGTATTGCTTCAGGAACCTAGTCGAGGCAGACATGATAGTAAGTAGTACTGATTCCCGACTATCCCTAAGGGATAGTCCTACACAGTCCACATAACCCTACTAAATAGCTCTCCGAATGCCGGTATCGGTTTCAGTGGAGCGGGCGGATGTTCTGATTAGCTTGCCACCAACTTGATCAAGTGATGACAAGATCTACGGATTCAAAACATCCTTACGAAGTGTAAGGCCCCAAAAGTGGTTCAAAATCCTACAGTTGTCTTCTTGACTCCTAAATGTCCTGCCATATGTACTACAATGGTCAATGCTGATTGACTTCCCTGTGATAAACAAAACCTGGGGGACAACGACCAACGACCTGATGAACACCTTTCGCCACTCATCATTTGCAGGAGCAGCAGGTGGCCTCCATTTCCCTCCTCAATGCAGCACACCAGTGTGTTGTAAAAACACAACAGGAACGTCCCCCCCCCCAGACTCCTGCAGGGTTACTGGCCCTTTGACTAAGATTCTTGAGTGCAGGATCATTCTCCTGTTCAAGAACTAACTTATTTTGACTTAAGGGATCATCATCATTAATCCCACTATGCAACGCTCAGGACCGAACTCTTGTTTTGGAGAACCTATCCCCCCTGAAGAGGGAAGTCGCCCTGGTTCATCTAATTTTACCATGAACGTGTCCTCTAATCTACATCTAGGGACAGGTCTTCCTCCTCCCTATCACTATTTGCTTCAAGCCTGGCTTTCCTAGCCATAGGACTCCCTAGTAACTGCACAGGCTGGAAGACGTAACTATTCTATCCGCTCAACTATCTATTTCTGTGGCCAGGGATTGTGGTAACATTGGTTTCGGGATGTACTTCCCTGCCAAAATCATCCCTAATAACTTGAACACTTTGACTGAAGTTCACGCCTTACTCCTACTATGACTGTACCTGTAGACCAAATAAGACTTCAAATTCACCTTGTGAAGAGGGACACTATAATAGCCATACTATACCTTGGATCAAGCATTCTCACCGTTTGCCCTAACTTCACTAAAGGGCAATGACCCCTCCAATTACTGACTGGGCACCCCACTAGCACGCATGATCCCTTTATGGTTTTGGAAACAACTTTGTCACCATCAAGCGACACTGAACCCTCCTAAACAAATGGTTCAAAGTCTTCCCTAACATTTCTGTCAGCCTCAACATCTTTCTGTTTAATAGTCCTGGGAACTAAACTTGTGGTCTAAGGGACCCCTCACAACCTTTGGGAGCAGACTTCTGCAAACATCAGGCCATCTGCTTTTCCCCTCAACTTCCAAAGCTTTGCCATACCATGACCTGAATCCTTGCAATCCTTTGCCAGTTAGCATCTGACTTTTTTGTTAAAAAAAAACCATTCCTGACTTTGGTTGCACTAGACGGACCCTTATTCCCCTGACGGAGAACCTGCTGACGTTTCCTACTTTAGTAGTACCATGACTTTGGAATGTTCTACTTTGGTAAGGCTTATTTGAGTTAAAACTCTTTTAATTCTGACTTGACTTATTAGGCCCACCCGTACTATAGCTGGAACCAACTTATGGTGTGATGGCTATCTCAGCTATTTTGCGCGCTTTTTTCAAATCTTTGATATCTCGTTCATCCAAATGAGGTTTTATCGGCATGAAGGCACTGTTTTGAATTGCTCAATTAAAACCCACTGCTACGTTGATTGAAGTCTTGTTTCACTTCCTTGAGTGAGCCCCTACTCCCACATTTGTTCTGAACTCAGCAAACTCTACATGAGTTTGATCTGCAAGTTTTTTTCGCACTCCGAAATTATTGCCTATACGCCTCAGGCAATAACTCATAGCCTGAAGAATAGACGCTTCCTACTTCTACTTCATAATCACTCTGCATCTGATCATTGATAGGGACGAAGTAGATCTCGCTAGCTTCTCCAATAACACAGTCTGAACAATTGTTGTCGCATTGCTCTTTATGCCATTCATACTTTCGGCAATCTTCTTGAAGTGCAAAAAATACTTGCCAACTTCTGTTTCCCTAAACGTTGGAACTAATTTGATGTTTCTGGTGGGATCAAAACCTGAGTGTGAGGAGCCGATGTGCCCTTTTCTACTCTTTTTCTTGTTCTATTTTGTGTGGCTTCATTTCTGCCAACTTCATTCTTTACTTCATTTGTAACCTATCTTCTTTTTTCATTTTTGTTCCATTTTTAATCTGTCACTCTATCTTTCTCTTGTTGTTTTCCATTGTAATTTGGCATCTAGTTCCTGTTTTTAGTGCACTTTCTAATTCAAGCAAGTTTTCCTTCTCTACAACTCGTCCCGCTCTAAGCCAACCTGATCTTGCCCTTTTCCTTTCCCTCCTCCTTTTCTCTTTTGTGCTGTTCTAAAACCACATAATCTTGTCTTTCTTCTCTTTCTCCCTTGCTATTGTAATTTGGAACCCTTCTTAATTGCATTTGCATCTCCAACTGTTTCATTTTCAAAGCACATCTGACCATCCTGAATTTCCAACTAAGTTCTCCAACATCCCTCATCCTACAAATCTCTTCCCAAATGGGTTATAACCTGGTTTTTAATTAACGTTTTCTCATATAATCTTACTTCCATCTCATAATACTTGGCCCATTCCATATCTGGCTTTTTTGAGCACACCCTCAAACTTCTACCCACCGTAACATCTTTGACAAGACTCTTCTCTGCGTTAAACGCCATAGTGTATACACAACTTCCTTCACAAATAACAATATCTAGCACAGATATCAAATTAAACACACAATCAAAAATTTTGTTTCAAAGTTTAAACTGTATTTTTTTTTTTTTACGTGTTTTCCCGGACTCGATCCCCCAATTTTGTTTACGGTCACCTTGACAAGGCCAAGACCCACCTCAAACTACGGATTCAAACTCTTGAATAACTTGACAATACACTGTGAACTTAATTACAGAATTTTAGAACAAAGTATTTAGTTTAATTTGTGTGTTTAATTACATCAATCTCATTCAAACAATCGAATTAGGTATCAATAATCAAGATCATCTAATAATAAAGTCGTTAATTAATGACACTAAACTTACTATACCTGGTGTGTGCCGCGACGCGGGCTGCAGCAGATTACAATTAAAGATGCCGAACTTTCAAAGAGTCCTGGCGAATATTCCAGCGCAAAACTCAATTTCCAATAGTGGGACGTGTCACGTACGACTTGTCCTTACTGAAAGAAACCCGCTCCTAATGAACTTCCGAAGCTCGAGGTCGAGACTAACATATAAGTCCAAAATGGCTGTAGCTTGTTTATCCTTGGATTAACTCAGAGGCCACGAAATAACGGAAACCGAACACGGCTACACCATCGGACGAAAACTGATGGAAGCTGTGGACATATGACAATTTCCACTAATAGGAAGACATTTTGACTGCGATTACTGCGCTGACAACTGAAGCAAACTAATGTCACTAATACTCTGCTAATAACTTGGAGCATGGTGGTATGTAACTCTGACTCATCTTCTCTGATCTTCTCTCAACCAGGGCTTTATAATCCCTCAAACAATACTAAAGGATCTGGTCCTCTACATGAGTCCTTGCTAAATATAGTCCATTCTTCACAAATTAAAACACTTTTTAAATATTTGTGTATATTATTTCCTCTCCCTTCTCTTTTTTTTTCTTCCTTTTTACTTTTTCTTCCTTTTTTTCCTCCCCACCTTTTTCTTAGTTTCTTTTTCTGCTCTTTGTCTTTCTTTTTTCTTTTTAACTCTTTTTTTTTTTCTTCTTTATACTATTTTTTTTTTCCTTTACTCTTTTCCTCCTTTTTTTTTTTTTTTTTTAAACACTTTTAAAATGGTCCTTTTTTGCCCTTTCTTTCTTTTTTTTTTTTTGTTCCTCTTCTATCTTTTTTCCTTTCCCTTTTCTTTTTTTTTCTTATTTTTTTTCTCTTCTTTTGTTTATTACTTTTCATTCTTTTCCCTTTTATCCCGTTTTTATCCTTTTTTTTTCTTTATCTCTTTTTTCCTTCCTTTCCTCCTTGCTCTTCCTTTTATTTTTTTTTTGTTTTCACTCCTTCCCTGCCTTTTTTTTTCTTTTTACTTTGTTGTGCCTTTCCCTTCTTTCTTTTCTTCTTCTTTTTCCCTTTTCCCTCCTGTCCTGCATAGATTTAGGATTTCATAGCAGCTCTACTGACTGTGTAATTATGCATCAGTGCGCCAACCTATGATTCAGAAAAGTTCAGTGAAGCACATTCAATGAAATCACTAAGGTCCAGGTACATTCCAGAATTTCCCCCTTTTCTGAGATCTTCTCTGGTTCATTCTATTGCTTTACAACACAACCAGTTATGCACACGAATCCAGGTATATTTTTATATCAATGTTCTTGACCAAGTTACAAATATTTTATGTGCTAATTTATGACTTAATCTTACTCCAAATGAAATACTCATTGCTACTTCTTGGGGCTGTAACTGTTTCCTGTATAGCAGTCTTATTGTCCCCGTGCCCGGGCCAAAGTCCGGTCTAAAGAAATCCGGAGCATGTTTCTTCTTCTTCTCTTTTTCGCAGATTTCCCCCATTTTTTTCAAAAGATTCTACTCCCTTTCACCCTTACTCTAAGAAAAAATTGCTAAAGAGGTTCGAAAAACTTTGTCCCTCTAGGAACCTTTTTTTGGTGCCGGGTCTCAATTTTTAAGACCGGTTTTGAGGGTTCCCTTCTTGAGCTTCTATATAGAGGACAAAAAAGGTTTCTAAATACCATTTTTGTTATATTGTGTACGATTAATTTAACAATTTAATTTGTTTGTTTGGGTTTATTGTTTGTTTGCCTTGGTATATTATTTCCTATCATTCGTCCTAATAATATAATATTTTGACAAATTGTTTAATTTGAAAGGCATAATTTAAAAAATCCTTGAACATAGAATATTTCAATCAATAACACCGGCCCTATTTTAATTTTTTTTAAATCTCATTGAAATCCGTATTTTACTTGCTCAATACGATTACACAGCATTTTATGACCTTTTATAAACTTTTGGGATATGTGGGGAGCTTCGGACGCTTCTATCGCCCGCTCCTCCAAAGGTCCCACTTTGAGTCTTATTCATTAGCCTTGCAAATGTCAATTTTTATAGCGCACCATTGGTTGACGAGTTCTTTCTTCTTTTCGTTTGTCCGGTTGTATATGTGAATTTATTGCTTCACACAGCCGAACCCCTCAATTGTTCAGGGCAACACTGCGGCGCGATCATAAGGAACCCAATGCGGTAGTTGTTACGCTCGCAGATCAGTAAAAAATGTAGATTTTTGGATTTCAGGCCACAATGAAACGAAGCTTTTCTCGCTGAATTCAACCAAAACACTCAAATGCTCACCGTTATTGAAAAATGTTATAGAATATAATTATCAAGAGATGTACAATATAATTTATGTATAAAAAACTTTTCTAAGTAAAAATAGCATCTAAAATCACAAAAATATGTAAAAATCTGTAAAATATCGACCTTTACATACTTATAACAAAAGAGATTATGTCATTTTTTCTTACTATTAATAGTTGGGTAGCATTCATTGGCTAAATTATTAAAAAGAAACGAGATTCGATAGCTCTTTAATTGATAAAGGTTATAGCTATTTTTCCTGCAAATACGTGCCATACCTAATTTTCGTAGCATATTGTATGCAATTAGCCTATATCTATTGTTCTACATGGAGCAATTATGCAGATTTCACTTCAATAACTTCAAATCACATATTTTCGATATAACACAAATTTGATGTTGTGGCCATATTGGCCCGCTTTTTTTGTTAAATCAGTCCTCTTTTCATTCAGGGTCGTCCAGCTTGCCTATCATCTCATGCAAACGAAGTAACAATAAATTTCAAGAACAAGGCCACAAGTTAACAAACAATATGATAGTACGATATAATTTACAATAATACAATTATAATCCAACTATTAGATAAGACCGAATAGAAGTTGGGGAAGTGGAAAGATAAGAATTTAGAAATGGCTGATACTTTTTTCTCATGTTTTGTTTTTTGAAAGAAACAATTTTTTAGTAGAGATGGTAATTTACCAAAGCAGGGGAGACCGTACAATTTTGGTATCTTATTACTCAGCACCATGCGAGGGAATATTGACATGCCTGGTCTCTTAATGGCGAGTGTCACTATGGCAATTGAAGATCAAATCAAATATTATTTGGCAGTAGGTTATGGTTAACATTGATAGCTAGTTGGAGCCTATAGATATCATGGATCCCTTAAGATTTTTAAAGCGATGAAATGGGGTCTTTATGTACGAACCACAGAGAGTTGGTACATGTCCTAATAACTCTTTTTCTGCCCAGTAGGAAGACCTATTCCAGACCTGTAGTGTTGGATCTGCAAGTTTTTTAGCACTCCGAAATTTTGCCTATACGCCTAAGGCACTAACTCATAGGCCTTAAGAAAGACTTGCTTTACTACTTCAAATCAACTGCACTGATCCATCTGGATAGGACGAGTAGAATCTCTCTAGAATTTCCCAATAAAAAACATCGGAAGCAATGTGGTCCATTGCTCTTTCTTAGGCCACTTAATGCTTTCGGCAATCTTCTCGAAGTGCAAAAAATACTTGTCAACTTACTGTTTCCCTAAATGTGGGAACTATTTGATGTTTTCTGGTGGCAGCAGAAACCTGAGTGGAGGAGCCTGATGTGCCCTTTTATAACTTTTTTGTTCTTTCTAATTTGTTTTGCCTTCAATTTCTGCCCAACTTCATCTTTCCTCCATTGAACCATCTGATTGTATTTTTGTTCCATTTTTAATCGTCATTTTCTTCATTTTTTGTTCCATTGTAATGTGGCATCTAGTTCCTGTTTTAGTGCCTTTTTAATTCAAGGTTTTTTCCTTCTCTAACTCCCGCTCTAAAGACAAACCGTATATTGCCTTCCCTTTCCTCCTTTTACTAATTTTGTGTTCATAAAACCCAACATATCGTGTATTCTTTCTCTTTCTCTTGCATTTTGTAATTTGGCCATTTCTAATTGCACTTGCATCTCCAACTGTTTTTCATTTTCAAAGCACTATCTGACACATACTGAATTTCAACTAAGTTCTCCAAACATCCCTCATCTAACAAAAATCTTCTTCCACAAGATGGGTTATCAACTGTTTTAATTAAACTGTTTTCTCATATAATGCTAATTCCATCCATACTTACTTGGCCCAATTCCATTAAATCTGGTTTTTGAGAAATCAAACTTCTCCCAGTAAATCGTTGACAAACTCTCTGCGTTAAAAGCCCATAGTGTATAAACACTTCCGTCACAAAATAACAATATATAGCCGATATCAAAATTAAACACAAATCAAAATTTGTTCAATATTTTAACTGTATTTTTTTTTTTACAGTGTATCCGGACTCGAGCCCCAACTTTTGTCCGGTCACCTGACCAAGGCCAAGACCACCTCAAAAATTACGGATTTCAAACTCGAATAACTACTAGACAAACCCTGTGAAACTTGATTACAAATTTTAGAACAAAGTATTTATTTTCAATTGTGTGTTTAAAATAATCTCATTGCAAACCGATTAGGTATCAATAATCAAGATCAATCTATAATAAAAGTCGTTAATTAACGAACTACTAAAACTTACTACTGGTGTGTGCCGCGACGCGGGCTGCAGCAAGATTACAATTTAGATGCCGAACTTGCAAAGAGCCCTGGCGAATATTCCAGGGCAAAACTCCAATTCAATAGTGGGACGTGTCCACGGACGACTTGTCCTTACTGAAAGAAAACCAGCTCCTTATGATTCCAGAAGCTCGGAGGTCGACTAAATATAAAGTCCAAAGTGCTGTAGCTTGTTGATCCTTGGATAACTCAGGAGGCCACGAAATAGGAACGAACACGGCTCTACCACCAATCGGACGAAAACTGATGGAGCTGTGACTACTATGGACAATGTCCACTATAGGAAGACATGTTTGCTTGCGATTAGTCGTTGACAACTTGAAGCAAACTAAGTGGCACTAGACTCTGCTAATACTTGAGCGCATGATGGTATGTACTCTGATTAATCTTCTCTCACCAGGGCTTTATAATCTCATCAAACAATACTTAGAAAGGATCTGGTCCCTCTATAATGAGTATGTGCTCTAAAATATGTAATACCTCCTAATTTGGAAATGCCTCTATTATTCCATATGTACTGCATAGATTTAAGATTTCATAGCAGCTACTAACTGACTGTGTAATTATGCAGGCAGTGCGCAACCTATGATTCAGAGAAGTTCAGTAGATGAGACATTCTAAATGAATCACTAAGGTCCAGGTAATTCCAGAAGTTTCCCCGCTTTTATGAGCTCTTCTGAGATCTTCATTCTATTTGCTTTACACCCACCAGTTATGCACACAATCCAGGTATATTTTTATATCATGTACTTAGACTAAGTTACAATATTTATGTGCTATTTAGTGACTTTAATCTACTCAAAATGAAATAAGTCATTGCTAATTCTTGGGGCTGAACCAATTTCCTGTATAGCAAGTCTTATTGTCCCCGTGCCAGCCCGGCCCCAACACGTCCGGTGCGAAGAAATCCGGAGCATGTTTCTTCATCTTTTCGCAGATTCCCCATTTTTCAAAGAGTCTACTCCCTTTCCACTCTTACCAAGAAAAAAAGTGCTAAAGAGGTTCTAAACTTGTCTATTAGGAACCTTTTGTGCCGGTTCTCAAATTTTTAAGAACCGATTTTTGAGGGTTCCATTCTTGAGCGTTCTATATAGAGGACAAAAAAGGTTCTAAGGGACCATTGGTTAGTGTGTACGAGGTTAATTAACAATTTAATTGTTTGTTTGTGGTTATTGTTTGTTTGCCGTTGGTATGATTCCTATCATTCTTCATGATAATATCATATTTGGACCAAATGTTTTAATTTGAAAGATTAAGTTCATCCTTGAAACTAAATTTTCAATGCCAATAAACAACGGCCTTATGTATTTTTTTAAATCTCATTGAAATCCCGTTATTTACTTTAAATACGATTACAAACAGCATGGTATGACCTTTTATAAACTGTTGGGATATGTGGGGAGGGTCGGACGCTTCTATCGCCCGCTCCCCCAAGTCCCACTTTGAATCTTATTCATTCAACGCTTGCAAAATGTCAAGTTTGATAGCGAACAAACCAAGTTGGTTGACGAGTTTCATTTAACTTCTTTTCGTTTTTCGGTGTATATGTGATTTTGCTTCACAGCCGAAAACCCCTCCAATGTTCAGGGGCAACACTGACGGACCGATCAATAAGGAACCCAATGCGTAGTTGTTACGCCTCGCAGATCAGTAAAAATGTAGATTTGGATTCTGCATATGAGAAAACGAAGCATTTTCTCGGCTTGAAATTCAACCAAAACACTTCAAATGCCTCAACGTATTCAAAAAATGTTCTAGAATAGATATTATCAAGAAGAATGGACATATAATTGTATGTATAAAAAAACTGTATTTAAGTAAAAATAGCATCTAAAATCACAAAAATATGTAAAAATCTGAAAATATCGACACCTGTTACATACTTATATCAAAGAGATTAGTGTCAGTTTTCTTACTAATTAAGTTTGGTAGATCATTGGCTAATTATTAAAAAAGAAACGAGATCGTTTAGCTCTGTAATTGATAAAGTTATAGCTATTTTTATGCAAAATCGTGCATACCTAATTTCGTATGCATATTGTATGCAAAAATTAGCATATCTATTGTTCTACATGAGCAAATTATTGCAGATTTCACTTCCAATAACTTCAAACACTATATTTTCGATATAACACAAAATTTTGATGTTGTGGCCATATTGCCGCTTTTTTGTTAAATAAGCCTCTTTTCAGGGTCGTCCCGCTTGCCTATCTCTCATGCAAACGAAGTAACAATAAAATTCAAGAACAGGCCACAAGTTACAAAACAATATGAAGAGTACGATATAATTTACAAATAATATATTATAATCCAACTATTAGATAAAGGAAGAATAGAAGTTGGGAGGGGAAAAGATAAGAAATTAGAAAGGGCTGATCACATTTTTTCTCATGTTTGTTTTGAAAGAAACAATTTTTAGGTGAGATGGTAATTTAGACCAAAGCAGGGGACCGTACAATTTTGGTATCTTATTACTCAGCACCATGCGAGGGATATTGACATGCCTGGTCTCTTAATGGCGAGTGTCACTATGGAAATTGAAGATCAAATCAAAATATTATTTGGCAGTAGGTTATGGTTAAATTGATAGCTAGTTGGAGCCTATAGATATCATGGATCCTTAAGATTTTAAGCGATGAAAATGTGGGTCTGTATGTACGAACCACAGAGAGTTGGTACATGTCCTAATAACTCTTTTTCTGCAGTAGGAAGACCTATTCCAGACCTGTATTGTTAGCATCAGCCCAAGCCATAGCTCCATATGAAATGTAAGGTAAAATAAGACAATTATAAAGAGTATAAAGTGAATTTGAGGGAGAAAGGGTGTAACTTTACCAATAACTCCATTGCATTATAAATGTTGGAGATAATTTTTGAATTCCAAGACAGACTATTGTCAATAAGAATACCAAGGAATTCAGTAGTTAGGACAATTATTATATCTGGTTAATTATTGTATTTATTTTTAAAAGTCATATCGTCACGTGAGTGCAACAAAGTCTTAACCGAGATTTTTGGTGAATTTGAGTTTTTTTTATATATTGTGAAAAAGTAGGTCATTACGCATAATTCGATATACATTTCAAATGAGAGTCTCAATTTATTGCAGAGTTATTAGGCTAATTAGGCCTACTTAGGTATAGATACGACCTTGTTGCAATGAATTTCTGTTGAGAACAACTGGTAGATAATGTTGCACTACACGTGAATACCATGCGTTGTTAGTTACGCCACTTTAATTAGCAAATTATACAATAGTAAATGAATACGCATAATTTAACATATATTTCAAGTATAAAGCTCAATTTATTGTAGAGTTATTAGGCTAATTAGGTCTAATTAGGTGTAGATACGACCTTGTTGCACTCAAAAAATGAATTTCCGTTGAGTGCAACTGGTAGATAAAGTTGAACTACACGTGAAAATCATGCGCTGTCGCTGTTGGTTTAAATACGCCACATTTTAATTAGCTAAAATCGACGTAAGTGGGAAATCAACATTTTAATAGGCCCTATATTTAAAAAAAAAATTCATCGTTATAAATATTTATGATCGAAAACTCACAACTAAATGAAATACAAAAATGCTTCTCCTGTAAAATCATGAAAATGTAAATACGACTTTGTTGAACTCACATGACGATTATTACGCCTTTTCAACATTTAATTTGAACCAGTTAGAAATAACTATAAGTTCATCATTGATAATTTTTTTAAGTGCATCGGGATTAGGGTGGGAGAAAAGTATATTTGTGTCTTTCGCGAACAGAATAAAATGAGGTATTTTAGAACAAAGCGGACGTTCGTTAATATATAGAAAAAACAGACGTGGCCCTAAAATAGAGCCATGGGGAGTCCACAAGTGATAGAAGCTGGTTTTTCTTTTAGGTACTTCTTAATCCAGTCATTAGCAACACCCCTGACACCGTATTAATTTTGTTTATAGAGGAGTATCATGTTTTATGGTGCCAAAGGCCTTATTGAGATCCAGGAATATACCAATTGTATGAAGCTGGTTATCAAAGTTTTCGGCAGTTTTTCAGTATTCATTTTTTTTGCAATAGAGTTCATTTATAGCCATATATGTTAAGAACGTTTAGGCCTAAAACCAAATTGATGAGGGGTTAGTATACTGTGCTTTGTTTATATGAAATTATAAATACGAATATAAACAACTTTTTTCAAGCAATTCAACAATTTATGGGCGTATTGATATAGGCCTATAGTTTGAAAAATCGTGCTTGTCACTGCTTAAAGATACGTACATGTATTTAGTAGATTGGGAACTATACCAAATTCAAGAGAGGAGGAATTAAAAAAATAGAAAAATGGCGATGAATTTTTTCAAAAGACTATTAGTAATGTCATCGGGTGCCCTGGTGTTGCTATTCTTTGATTCTTATGTTAGTTTTTGGAGTTCATCCGGAGAGTTTGGATAAAGGAACAGGCTATTGGAGTTGTTGTAGGCTGCGAATGGGGTTTCATATAAGCAAGTAATCCGTTCACCCTCATTAATTAATTAATGAAGAAGTTTAGGTTTCTATTACGACCCAATAAATTGTTTAATTAAAGTTTATTACAATTACACAATTCTTTGGTATTCGCTTTATTATCTTCAGTTTTTCTTGTTATATATGACGCAAAAAATAATTTAAAGCAATAACAGCACATTTTTAAGAGCGCCGCCAATTTTCCAAATATCCTGAGATTTTTGCACAGTTGTATTGGTAAATTGCTAATTAGGCCAAGAGCATTAGTTATAAGGTGGACATAGCTGATAACAAGCCGATTTTTTCAGGATAGGTCCAGGAATATGTCTAGAATAACATACTAAAAGTCCCCAAGAATCCCTTTGTGGAACTTTGAAAATCCAAGATGACGTCCAAAATGGCCGCCATTTCCTATTTTTATCATAACTTTGCCTCTAGATTAGCATGAAAAGTAAAAAAGGTGTCTAATCATACGTTTTAATGTACAAGACATCCAATAAAACTTACCAAGGTAAGCAAACGCTTCTACATAGCCTAAACCAAAATGGCGCCCAAACAGTTACTCAAAATGGCCGCTATGTTCGGTTAGAAATCTGGACAAGTGTCCAAATGTATGTTTTAGGCTACCAATAATGTAATACAATATGTTTTCGAGAGGTCCCATAACTTGTAAATACCTTAAACGTGCACAATACATTTAAATAGTACACCATACCTGTTGTTCCAGTCCTTATAACTTCATCATTTGAGTTTACAGCTGTTGGTGCAAATTTCCTCCTTAGTCCTTATTATCATCATCATCATCATCATCATCAGCTGGTGCTTGTGTTTTGACATGACTGGCCGCTGTATTTATTGCACATCGAAGTACATAAGAATGCAATTTTTTTGGCAATTGCAAGTCATATTGCTGCAACCATCAGGTTTTTACCCACATGATTACTACTATGTTAAGCACGGTGTCAGTTGCAACAGGAATGGCCATTTCTACACAGGCAGAAGTGGTCCGTCTTGTAAGCACCACTCCCATTCTGTGGAGGCAGATTATTGCTCATACACTGTTGAACTGTGTGATAAGTGGAGTTTGAATGTTGTTATGGTGCAGCATTTGTTGGAGGCTGGCTGAAATTTCGAACTTGAACATGTTAAAGAAAATGGGACCAACTGCTCTTTTGTACGCAATGGGACAATATTTGCTGAGCGAGTCGGTCAAAGCTGCTGGTCCCGTAAAGTTTCAAAATAAAGGCTTCCCCAACTCTCCACATCCCCGGGAGTACTTTCACTGTTTGTAAAGTATCTTGTGTAACTAATTGAATGCCTTAGTCTTACCTTGACGAAAAAAAGACACAATATCAGACCGGTCACCGCATGAAGGAACCGCATGAAAAGTACAACTATTGGAATCTTCTCTGCCTCTGCTACAGCAAAGGCTGTTGAAACTGTCGGCCTGTTTTAAGTTTGACACGGATGTTAGCCAGCCATTAGCAATTTCTCAGGCAGAAGTTGAATGAATCTTATGTTAATATCATTGTACTATTACAAGAATGATTCCTGGCTAGTGGTTGTTGGTGCGCTTTCCTCAAATATGTGTCTCGAGATGTTCCCTTTTGGGCTCGCTGTGCCTGTTCCGCAGCCTTCATGGACATCCCACTGCCATATCTATCGAAAACAACTGTCGAACCATCACCATAATTCTTCAGGATGTATGAAACATAGGCCTGACATACGTGGATGGTTTGAGCCATGCAACTGGATGAAGCTGATGTCCACCATCTATGACAAAAAGGCCATCCTCTGGCTCACCGTGGCTGTTCCGCAACCTTCGTGGACATCCTGCTGCCATATATCCCTGGAAGCTTGGATTGCTGGGTGAAGGATTTCACCAATGGCTGGTATAGGTGTCAAACAGACTCGAGCAAGTGATTCTACAAATATGTTAATGTAATGACGCAGCAAGGCTGTAACAGTTTTCCACATTATGATATTCAGGATGCTAGGTACCAAAGATCCACCTAATGGTTCTCATGCTATGTCAGGGTGTGATACGGTGTCTGCCATTTTTCGTCAGGGTAAGACTAGGGTATTCAATTACGAGATAGAGGGTGATGCAGTGTCATTTATGGGCGAACAATGTGTCCGAGGTCGTAGTAGTAGTAAAACCAAAGTTTTAAATCCGGTTTTGTCCCCGTGACCGGGGGTGGCCGGATTCACCTCACATTCCTACAATCGCCCTTACTCCCTCCTTCCACTTAACAGAGTCAATGCATCCCATCATAAACCCAACCCTCCTACTCTCCTCCTCCACTTGCTTCCTCCATGTCCTCTTTGGTCGACCCCTCTTCCTCAAACCACCCACCTCGACTCAAAAGCTCTTTTTAAAACTTGCTCCTCATCCTTCCTCAGCACGTGCCCATACCATCTTACACCATTCACCTTCGCCAGTCGGTCAGCCGCCTCTTCCAAACCCAACATCTGCATCAAATCCTCAGTCCCCCTCCTATCCATCAATTTCACACCACACATTGCTCTCATCATTGCTCTCTCTGTCCTTCTCAAAATCCCCATCTCATTTTCACTCAGGCACCATGTCTCACTCCCATACAGCATCACTGACCTCACACAACTCTTGTACACCATCCCTTTCATCTTCAAAGGAAATCTTCTCCCATGTAACAACTCTCCACATTCTCTAAACTTCACCCACTAAACTTCACCCACCCATACCTCACTCTGGCTGTCACAGCCGCCTCACATCCACCACCCGCACTAACCCTGACCCCTAGGAAAAACTATATAAAGTGTGAGGCGCTGCCAAGCCCATTATTTTAATTTTGTCGGCAGAGGATACATTATGAGCCCTTAAATGATACTGCAAACCCTTTGCGTCTATTCTATTTCCTAAAGCAGCTTGATTTAATAAGAAAATGAATATGCGAACCACTGTTGCAGAATAATGGCAATAAACTGACCAATGAAAGGTGCATTTTCAATAATGGGCAGTAGAGATGTGTAATAAATGGCCAGCCATGTCGTAACAGCTCTTGCAGTAGCTGATGATAAGGAGGAGAGCTGTGAACTCAAATGAAGTTCAGGATTGATGCAACAGGTATGGTACACTGTTTTAATGTATTGTGCACGTTTAAGGTACTTGAAAGTTTTGGGTCCTCTGGATAACAAGTATATTGAATTATTGGTAGCCTAAAACATACATTTGGACACTTTACTCAGATTTGTAATGATGCTGGAGGCAAATTTATTTGAAAATGTTGGCCATTTTGATTAACTTTTTGGGGCGCCATTTTGTTTTAGGCTATGTAGAAGCTTTTGTTTACCTAGGTAACAGTTTTATTAGATATCTTGTACCTTAAAACATATGATTAGTCACCTTTTTCACTTGTCATGCTAATCTGGATGCAAAGTTATGATAAAAATGGGGAACAGCAGCCATCCATATTGGTTTAGGCTATGTAGAAGCTTTTGTTTACCTAGGTGACAGTTTTATTAGATTTCTTGTACCTTAAAACATATGATTAGACACCTTTTTCACTTTTCATGGTAATCTGGATGCAAAGTTATGATAAAAATGGGGAATGGCGGCCAATTTGGACGCCATCTTGGATTCTCAAATTTCCACAACTGGGATTCTTGGGGATTTTTAGTATGTTATTCTAGACATATTCCTGGACCTATCCTGAAAAAAATCAGCTTGTTATCAGCCATGTCCACCTTTAAGGCCATAATGAACTAATTGCTCTTGGCCTAAATAAACTATACATGTAAATGGTAGAGCTAAAAATTCTCTATGTGTCGTAAACGAAGGAATTTTGGAATTAGAATAATTAATATCGGAGATCTTTGATAATAATTTAATGGCTGCTGGAAACGCCCTTCCAATATGGAATAACCGTGAAATTGCGCCATGTACGTGTCTACACTCATCCATTTGGGTGTTCCGTCGGTTCAGCAAGTTAAATTAGAGGTAATTATGTGATTACGTGATGATGATGATGATGATGATGATGATGAATGAATGAATTCATTAACTGTGGACACTATCGAGCGAAAAGAGTTAAAATCGCCCATTATATAACATGCTCTGTTTTCACTAGAAATGACGTTTAAACTATTTCCATATTCTATAAAACTACACTAAGAGTTCACATCCGAAGACGGGTGGCTGGGCTCTGAAAGCAAACAATGCCTGTGGGAAGCACCAATGATCTGCTATAGTAGAGTTCTTACATAATGAGTCCCCACTACCCAGGTGAAGTGAATCCATGAATAATTTTGCATTACGTAACAATGGCTTTTGTTGGGAGCTATAAAAGACCAGACGTCTGTTGTTTGTTCCTTTTCCCCTGCTCCAAGCCTGTGGGCAATGGGCCCACGTTTTTCAGTGTTGGTTGTTACCTTGACAACAAAAACTGACACAGAGGTTCACTAGGCTATGCTTCGTCCAACGGCATTGTCAATACGACGAAGAGTACTTGCACTCCGACGGGAAGGGTACAAACCAGCCAAAGTCATTTATTTTCTCGGGATATCGCAGAGTACGGCCTGTAAAATCCTCAGACATCATCGAGAGGTGGGTCATTTGAGGCTACGAAAATCTCCAGGTCGACCACGATTGACTACCAGACGAGATGATCGCCGACTGCTTAATCTGTGCCGTAGAGCCGGGAAATGACAACGAGCCGTCTTCGTCGTTTGTGGAGAAGACACTATGGAATCAACGTTTTCCGCCAAATTGTAAATCGAAGATTGCTTCAACATGGTTACCGAGCAATGCGAATGACCAAGTGTCCACTCCTAACCGTTCACCACAGAGTTGCTCGACTTCGCTGGGCTAGGGAGCACAGAGGATTAAAGCTCGGACACTGGCGAAATTCTATCTTTATGGACGAGAGCCGCTACATCCTTGACCGTCAAGATGGAAGACAAAGGGTTCGTCAATTACGTGGTGAGAACCTCCAAGATGACTGTATTCAGGAATCGACTCAAGGTGGTGGCGGCTCAGTGACGGTATGGGCCGATATTTCATTATGGAGGAAAACGTCACTGGTGGTGCCAGATGAAAGCATGTTTTGTATCATTGGTATCATTGGTATCATTGGTGCGCTTAGTTTTCTTAAAATACACGATCAAAGATCAAATCTACCCTAGTCAACCCCTTTAATAAACAAACATTTCTGACAAGAAACAAAATCTCAGTAAGTTTTGTGTAGTATTTTTTTCATATATCTCTTACGTCCCTAGAGCAAAATGACTAGAAACCTGACGAACAACGCAAAAAAAAGGAGGCAGCGGTATGTGTGTTGTTAGATCTAGGAGCACTTTCCCGTAAACACAAGACAGGGGTCTGCCTCATGATTATTTGAAAAGTGGCAAAAATGGCATTTAGAGATTTTATTCCATCAGTCCAAGCTGTTGCTGGACGACCTCTTCCTCTACTACATTTCACGGCACCCTAAATGATTTGCTTCTCAATGCTGTTCTCTTTCCTCATAATGTGACCAATATATTTCAGCTTCCTCTCTCTTATAAGTTTTCTTAATATCAGGCCTGAACCAATCTTCTTCAAAGCTATTTATTTGTTCTTTTGTCCTGCCAGGATATCCTCAGAAGCCTCCTATAACACCACATTTCAAACGAATGGATGCGTTTGTTATCACTTTTAGTTGGTGCCCAAGATTCACTTCCATAGGTGGCAACACTGAAGACAGTTGCCCTTAGCAGCCACAGTTTTAGCTTTGTTGAAACTCCTCTACTCTTCCAGATGTTTATCATGTAATGGATGGTGTTCCTTGCAATAGCTAATCTTCTCTTGCTTTCTGCGGTACTGTCATCCTTGTTGTTAATGAGCGAACCAAGGTACTCAAATTCTTATACCTCTTCAATCAGCTGACCATCTAAGACAAAGGCATCGTCAGTTCGTAATGAATCCTGAACCATTATTTTGATCTTCTTTGTGTTCAACAGTAGGCCTTTCTTTTCACTTGCATGTTTGACAGACACGCTTCAGTAAATCCACCAGCTCATCCCTGCTTGCACACACAGCGTAGTGTCATCAGCATATCGAAGGTTGGTGATCTTCATACCGCCAAAGCTAATTCCTCCTTCAAAGCCCTCTAGTGCTTTAGAGATTTAAGGGATATAAAAATGGCCAAAAATGGGTATTTTGAATCAATTTTGGCCTCACATACATGTAACTTTGGTCAGCTTTTATTGGGCCGATCTAACGTGTTGCAATCCCCTTAGAAGGGAACGAAGAGAAATTAAAAAATGCATTACGTCGGTGGTATTATATAGTGACGTATGGGCAATTTTGGTGATATTTGGCCAATAGGTTCTAAATGTTATTTTCTTCAACTTTACCAAGTATCATAGCCTAAAATTAAGCAAGTAATTTAATTCGTTGAAATTTGCGTATGGTGAAGAAAATGTAAATTTGCGCAATTACCTACTGTGGTACACATACCAGTACTGTACAAAAATATCGTCAACCTCAACTATGTTTTACCTAGGGACGTTTAGTGTCTACCACCAGTTTGTAACTCCCGATCTCGAAAACTAACATTTTGGCTTTCATATTATAGTCGATCTAACCTGAAATGCCCGTCCCTCTATAGTTTTGGGCTGCGACAATTGTATGGAATAGGGTAAATCGCTTCAGTTTTAAAGTTTTATAGTATGTGATAAGCTGTTCACGATAGGATTTGTCTCCGCATGCGCATCCCTAGTAAAAATTAGGACTGAGCACAAAAATGTCAAGTTTGTCGGGACATTTCAAAACTTTTCATGAAACAGAACCATGCATATATAGGCCTAAAGTATATAGTATATTCATGTAAAATTAGGAGTTAAAATTCACTTATATTAGTCAGATTCAGATTCACTGTCACTGTCTTCCGTCAAGAGGATTTGGTTTATGTCAACATCAAAAATATTCTCATTGCTCCAGTAGGAGTCTTCTATCACAATAACATGTTTTACTGCATTTTTTTCAATCTGTTTCGGTGACCTTTTGAAGAGCTTCTTCGAACAGTATTTGAACCGATTTTAGTTTAATGTCCTTGTTATGTTTGGTAACATAAGCTTTGATTTGTGACCAAATGAGTTCTATTGACTTGAGATCCGGGTGATAAGGAGGAAGAGGAACTATTTTATGACCATATCCTTTGATCAGGTCATCTATTATGCACCTTGTTGTAGTTGGCCAATGTATTTTAATGAGATTGTTAAGATCTTTCTTCTTTGCATTTGTCGAAAATTTTAAATTTGGGGGTTAAGCCAACTCCGCATTTCTGATCTGACATTTCTGACCGGCATTGTCTATTATTATTGTTGAATTTTCTGGGATGTTCGGGAAATTGTGTATCTATTCTGTACATATCTACCTACATTTATTTGGTGTACATTTGGACATTCAAATGCACCTGCATAACGCAAGGAAAAATATTCACTGTGAGTTACAATATGCTCATCCACCAAGGACACAGTTCAATGGGTTGTACTTGTACATACATTGACATGAACTGATTTTGTGTGATCTGGGTATCATATATCATACCCAAAAAACCAGGGGGTGTATTTTCTAAATACACTGGCGAATAGAAGGTACTGAACTGTGCCAAGGGAAGTGAGATTATACTAGCTCATAGTGATTGATGGCCTGCCCTTCTTTAATCCCACAGTGGCCTGGCAGTGATCATTATCATTGCGCTACTCTCATTTAATCCTCTAAGAGGATTTTCAAAATCAATGATTTCTTGTGAAGTTTTATTATTTCCCCTCATACATTGGAGCTTGTACCTCCCACGCAAATGGTATGGGGCATATCAGGTTGGGGATCGACTCTAGTATAGTGTATAGTATTTAGAGCCATAGTTTAAGCATTATAAGGCTGTAATTTCAACCACAATACCTTTAAAGGTCCATTCTCCGATAAAGTGTTCAAAAAGTCGTTTTTTAGTGTCGCTCACAGTCATGCACAGTTTAAAGCTTGTTTTTGGCCTTTAAGAATGAATGTTTATGAATATAAATTATATTTAGGAGTTATGTTTTCAAAATGATCCGGACTAGATGTTGTAACCGGATGAGAAAGTATCAAGCAATAAGGTTAAAGATGCATAATTCTTGCTTTTCGCCGTGTCGCCAGCCCAAATCCGTTCTTTAAAATGTGTCCCTGCTCGTTACACAAGATTGCATTGCATTTTTATCAGCCTCTATTATGCACTAATTGTTAAGTTTAAAACATGATAATATTGGATTATTAAAGTTTCGCAATAGTTCTCTGAGAGCATGTCGCCAATATTGCAGACAGATACGTTACGATAATTCGAATGGATACAAAATTGCTAAAAATAACTGAATACCTATATTCCAATATGTGATAAATCGAGAAGATGTCAATGTTATATTGTACATGTTTTGCATAAAAATCTGATTTCAACGTAACAATTTCCAGCCCTAGTAATGAAAGAAATCCCTCCTCTTACGTTCATACCGCGACAGATACGTTACCTCCCTCCTGCTACGCTCTTGCAATATGGCGTGATACATAAAGTCGAATACCACACCTGCTTTAGTATGAAGGTAATACCTGATAACGTATAGAGACTAAGTCGGTGAAGCACGTACTTTCATCAAGAACAGCACGACTAAGAAAAAGGCCCGACAGATACGTTACGACAGATACGTTACTTAAGTGTTAACGTTAGGCAATATACTAAAAATCGGGTATATTTTTAAGATCACCCATGCATTGTTCCGTGTTCTGAGAATATTAAAGTTTACGATTTTCAATGATTTTCAGGAATTCCTTAATGTTGATATTTCGTCATTTTGGAGACCAAACTTGAACACTTTAACGGAGAATGGCCCCTATACAGTTAATTTGTTTTATATGAAATGCGTTCTCAATAGCCCAGAGGTGCCAAACTTCAGATTTTCGTGTGTTACTGATAAAATAGGCGGAAAATAGGCGATGAGAGATTGGGCCGAAAAAAACGAGTTCTGATCAAAATGATGTTAATAATTTGCGCAGGCATTCTTCTGTTTCTGAATCAAGAAAGGGCCATTTTTATTGCGATGCAATCTCGCCCCTCGCGTGCAACGCAGCATGCAAAATGTAACTTCTTTGCGTTGCCCGTAAGGCTGGGTTCACATAGAAGTATACGGTATACGGTATTCGCTATTCGGTATTCGCTATACGCTATACGGGCATGGCGAGTCGCATAAGGTAGCACACGCGTCCTACTCGTTCTTTTGGCGCGGATGAAATGGATACTTCAAGACAAAGAAATCCTATTGTTTGTAACTAACCTTATTCAACCAAAGCACACAATAAATGGTTTTATATGGGAAATTCAGAACACCTGAACACCAGCTGCTACACCCGAACAGGACGGTATACGTTGCACGAAAATCGAACATGTTCGATTCCCACTATACTATACTATACGCAGATATACGGCCTTTTCGAAAAGTGCTCTCTTATGTGACCCGGTGTGAAAGGAGATATGGTCCGGCAGGAACCACAGTCCGGGCTCCATAGACGACAACGGAATAAAGCGTGAAACTAATGTTACGTGAAGAGTCAACTGAATCGATTGCCCTATTGTTCACCATTGCTCCCGGACTGTGAGACCGGCGGACCATATCTCCTGCCACACCGGTATTAGGAAATCCTATCGTTCCATATAAGCTATTCGCGTGCCCTGCGAAACGTGCACGGTATACCCGAATAGTATACTCCTATGTGAACCCATCCTAAGCGGGAAACTTTGCGTCAAGTTGCGAGAACAGATAGCTGAAGATGTTGATGGGGCTCCAAATCCGTTAGTAAATACAGCTCGGTGCTCCAAATCTGCTTTGAAATTCGTACGCGTAGAAGTAACAAGAGGCAGCGAGATCCAGCTGGAAATCCCCATTACAAGGCCAAAAAAAGAAAAGTTGTTGTATTGGAGTAACCCGCCCTACCCTAATTTTGAAAATCAAGCCCTGTACAAAGTATACCTACCCTAATATTTTGATTGATTTTCAAAAATCTTATTTTTCAAGTTGTTTTTACCCTTATTTTTAACCGATTTTCTCAATATTTTTTGTGTTTTTTGTGTTCTGGTGTAACTTTGTCAACTTCTCTGTAAGATTTTCAATAATAAAGTTTTATTTCGTTTATCGAGAGAAAACTAGTTTAACCCCGGCAAAATATTGGTATAGGCTATTGATTGCATCTTGTTACTCAGCGTTACCGCCAATCGCGGGCCGTCTTTTGTCCACTGTTTAGATTATCGTGAGCCAATCGCCTGCACGCTCTTTTGTTCGTGCGACACCATGATTCCAGGAAATGTCATTCATTGTCAGCACTGCGTGGAGAAAGTCGCATATTGTCCCTCCCACCACGCCCGTGTAGTTTTGATGCGCAACCTTTTCAATTAAGCGTTGCTTTGTGGGATACCTTTTGGTATTTATTTTTCTGTAAGTGTCAAGGTTATGAGCTTTAAATTTTGTAATTTAATATTATAGGGGTGTTAGGCTGCTTTAATGATTCACCATACATTATTTGAGGTCAAATTTTATGCTTCATTAAAAAAAATTATCTTGCTTAATTTATTTGTGATGGCAGAATAGCTAAATTTAATACTTTTTGATTGCACACGTATTAATCTATCTAATGCACTTTTAGGTCTTTTCCAGGTCCATTCACCTGCTGAAATTTGAGATTGGGCATGTCGCCCTGAGCACCATGATAATATGTTAAGATAATTATAAAATAGAATCTTTTATTTTTCAGCCAGATAATTCTGCATGCACATGCTTTCCGCTTGCCTATTACATGCTTTTCAGGTCATCACCTTGTATCTCTGGGAGTAGCATCGCTTCCAACAATAAAATTGGCCATTGAATTTAAATAACAGCCTCGGCTTGCTTTGTGCTTTACCTAAATGGCCATTTTGCTCCCTGGCTATCAGGGGAGGGTATTTTCACTCTGCTTTTATTCAATTCTAATTGCACATTTTGGCTCCCTGTTTATCAGGGGAGGGTATTTTCACTCTTGGCCTTAATGTTTGTTGGTTTCCTGTATAATTGCGGGGAAGGTATTTTCACTCTAGCTTTTGGCAACATATCGCGTGCAATTCATCCGTGCGAATTGCCTTTATAGGCTGACTCCTATATTTGAAAATTGAAATAAATGGTCGCGATCCTCTCCACGCTGACAGAAAGGCATTACTGCTTCACAGGTGCATTTATTTTGGTCGGGGGTATAAAGGTCAAAAGTTATCAATATTAATAACATTACTAGACTATGTGTGATATTTGATGTATTAATGCATTATTTTACAAAAATCCAGCCCTCCCTACCTATTTTGCCTGGCCCTGTCCTCAATACAGCAATTTTTTTTTTTTTGTTTTTTTGGCCCAATGTGCTGCGGCGTGCCATTTCAATCTTTTTCCCTATATCTTTTCCTTACGAGGTATTTCTCTAATTATGGGGGGGGGGGGGGGAATCTTATTTTCATTTCAAAAATCACAGGTCTGTTATTTGATTGTGACGGGAAGCTTTACACTTTCTTTCAACGTTTTGGCTGTGATATCTATGCTCACAGTACTATCCCTTGGATTGGAAAACATTTGGGCAGCAAAAGGGGACAGCCGTCGGTAGAAAATATTTCGTCATGTGAGTGCAACAAGGTCGTATTGGCGAAATTGATTTATATATATATTATATATATATATATATATATAATATATATATATATATATATTATATATATATATATATATATATATATAATATGAAAAGGAGGCCATTACGCATAATTTGATATACATTTCAAGTGACAGTCTCAATTTATTGCAGATTTATTAGGCTAAATAGGCCTATTTAGGTGTAGATACGACTTTGTTGCACTCAAAATTGAATTTCTGTAGAGTGCAACAAAGTCGTAACTGGTAGATACGACTTTGTTGCACTACAAGGGAAAACTAGTCATGTAGATACGCCATTTTATTTTTTGTAAAGAGATTGTTTTTTAAAAAGGTGTGTAAAAAAATCTCCCAAAATTGTTTGTGCATTCTCATTTTTTACCAAATTTATGCTAATTTTGGCTAATTTATGCTAATTTTTTATCAAAAAATGTAGTTACGACCTTCTTCCACCTTATATTATGCTCAATACTTTGATATTTAACAAAAGTAAATGAATATGCATAATTTAATTATATTTCAAGTATAAGGCTCAATTATTAGGGCTAATTAGGTGTAGATACGACTTTGTTGCACTCAAAATTGAATTTCTGTTGAGTGCAACAGTCGTAACTGGTAGATACGACTATGTTGCACTACACGGGAAATCATGTGTGTAGTTACGCCACTATAATTAGCTAATTACTTCTTAATATAAAAAGGTGTCGTGTGCCTTTTTCCAACTTCCATTTTAAGACGCAATTACCCCTCTTTCATATGAACCACGTCATTCGTATCTGGGCTTCATAAACTGTCTGAATTGAACACTGCCACAAATTAACTGCTGATCCTAAATAAATCTCCATCCGCTTCCAACCGTTCTTAGGCCTTGCCGTGGTCACGGCTAGCTGTACTAGGGGAGCCAGGACCACCCCCTTTGCATCTCCCAGAACTAAACCAAACCAACCTTTTTAGGATCCTTTTATGACCCAAACCATAATCAGGATGTTTCCAAATTTAAAAACTCATCCCAAGGCAGATTATTCAAGATGGCGTCCAAGGTGGCAGTAAAAATAGTTTTTTATATATATATACAGGGTGAGTCAAAAAAAAAACTTGACCCTGATTGTGTCCGCCATTTTGAATTTTTAAGTAATATATATCTAACATATTTGGTATCATCTGAAAGCTGGGTTCATTATCTTTAATTTACTGCAAAGATCATTCACATCGGTTAGGTATAGACCGAGCTACAGTCGTTTGAATCAAGTAGTCGGTTTTCTGCTCTGTCCACGGATTCACATTGAAATGAACGGCGTTCAGCGAAGGAAATCCGTGTCCAGAAGAAAATCAGGCTATTTATTCACTGCAGATTCTTGATTCGAAAGGCTGTAGCTCGGTCTATACTTAACCGATTGGAATGATCTTTGCAGCAAATTAAAGATAATGAAATAAGCTTTCCGTAGATACCACATATGTTAGATATATATTATTTAAAAATTCAAAATGGCGGACACAATCAGGGTCAATTGTTTTTTTACTCACCCTGTATATATTTCAGAACATTACTTTTTTATTCGCTTTTCAACACAAGTATATACAGACGCAAGAGCATCAAATAATACACTCACCCTCCCACACATTCACCACCAAAACACTGATCCCACCAAAGCACCACTAGTAGGGTTATAAACGAGAATCCCATTCTAGAAGTTTGGGGAAAAAGGTTTGAAGATGTTTTTCTATAGTTTTAAGGGTGCTGAATCAGAATTTTTGGGTCCAATCTCTGGAAAATGTGGGGAACTTTGTACAATAAGGGGGTAAAATTAGTACAGGGGTAAATTTGAAATCAAGTAAAATTGTGTTTAAATGTACACCAATGTATTTGTCTCATTATAAGGGTTAAAAAGGTCATCCTGTGGGTAAACGTTACCCAGTGCTCCGATTTTGTTGAAACTGGTGTCAAATTGTTCGTCTTGCCTTATTTTACAATGTTTGGCATTTGGTTTCGTAATTAGTGGGCAAATGTAACAAGGGTCTACATGGTCTATAGGGGTCACCAAAACTTGGCCTCAAATTGTATACAGAGCTGTCACCCACAGAATTGAAATACATTTTCTGCTTCAGTATGACCAGGGCAATACTTTGACACAGTTTTCAACAAATCTGACTGGGAAATTTGTTTTGCCCCAGAAGACCTTGAACCTTTTTAGGGCTGTAGCCGTGTATACAGGAGGGAACCTATGCCCAACCTTTTTCTAATCAATGTTACCCCTTATTTTACAAAGTTCCCCACAGTTTCCCAGAGGTTGGCCCCCAAAACTTCTGACTCAGCACCCTTAAAACTACAGAAAAACATCTTCACCTCCAAACTTCTCGAATGGGATTCTCGTTTATACCCTACTACACCGCATATAAAAGAGCCGCAATTATTATAGGAAGAGTCAATCACATTTATCCTCTGGCAGTATAAAATGAATATGAGAACTACCCAATAAACAAACGAAAACAATCCATTCTCAAGCGATATATACCTAATTTATATAATATGTACTGGGATTCCGTTTATAACCCTACTACACAGCAATATAAAGAGCCGCAATTATTATAGAATAGTAATTCACTTTATCCTTTCCTGGCAGTATAAAATGAATATGAAGAATACCCTAATAAAACTAAAACAATCCATTCTCAAGCGATATATACCTAATTTATATAATATGTACTTTTGCAAAGAAGACAAAGTACGAGCTAACCAGATACAGGCTTTTAACGTTTAGGATGAACCAACCAGATACAGGTATACACTGCAAATTCGAGTGTTGAGAGTCCCCGCAAACACACCCAGACGCTCCAAAGTGCCCAGCAAAGCCGTCACTAAGTGACGTTTCAGGAGGCAAACCTCCGCGCCCCCCACTGCCGATCAAACCATCCCCTAGCCCTAAGGTTTTTTTTCACAAAATTAATTAAAACTATAATAATGTCAAGAATGTCCATGAGATCAACCATTGTCAGATCATAATTAACATATCTGTGCCTAAACAATACCAATTCACGTATTTTAATTCAAAATGCGTCAAAATGGCCCCAAATAGTTCTGCTTCTAAATGCTAACAAGATTATTAAAAAAAAAATTAAAACTGTCAAGACGATTCAATGAAAGTATCAGGTGAAAATGACTAGATCTGTGCCTAAATAATTTCATTCATATGTTTTTAAAATTCAAGTGAGCGTCTACAATGTGGCCGCCGGAATGGTTTAATGCATTAAAAAACTTAACTGCTGAGAAAATTTTCATGAGTTTCAGATTATAATGAATACATCTGTCCCTATATGTTATTCACATTTTAAATTTAAAATGAGTCTACAATTTTGCAAGAGTGGCAAAATGGCATTAGGGACGTGAGGGCAGCCTTCGTGGATTGTTATGTTAATTCTGCTATGCTGCCTGTCCGCTTGATTGTGTTGCAGCCATACAGTATACCGCCTCTCTGGTCAGATAAGGTCAGCTGCCAATCGTGAGAAGATATTTGTTTTGATTTGGAGTATGCTTGCAATCTCACTGGAGGCTAGAGATTATAATGCTTGCAAGAGAATTCAAACGTAAGTTTGAATTTGAAAATCTTGAATCACAAATACTAAGGGAGCTGTAAGTAATCATAACTCTGAACAGGAATCACCAACGATGGGACGATTACATTTACTTATGGCGAAATTCATGCATTAAATCATGAACTATGAGGAAAACCTAATATTGTGTGTGAACTGAGTCTCTGTACCTAGTCTCCCATTTTATGGCAGGAAAATCACTATATTTGACCGCTCGGATTCACATGTATGATTATTACACGATATTAATCATTCAGTTCTCGGAGTTTCACGCATAACTGAAACAGAAAATATTAATCTTTCCCTAGAGGCATCCAAATTGGAAGGCTGAGTTTTCGACACTCTAGCGAATGCCATCATCAGAGCAAACTAAACAGTCATGATGTTGCACCTTATATACATCAGTAAACAAAGGGGGAAGAGAACAATAACAGATGATCAAAGGATACCCCAGTAATTAAGTTTCCGGTTCATTGGTCGAGAGGCATCCTTTGAGCAGTCTACCCCATTCAAGAGGAATTTCTGCTCCTTTGTCCCTATTGAAGTTGTTACGGGTAGACTTGATGTACAAAGCTTCCATGAGATTCCTTACAGTCCAATTAGTTTTCCTGGTTCTGTCCAGAATTGTAGCCTTGTCCCAGTCAAAGTTATGTTGGTCGTCCCACACATGCTCGGCGATAGCCGATTTTTGTGTGTTGCCCATATGAGTCGTTTTCTGGTGTTCATCGGTTCTCTTTTCATGACTGCCGGTTTCCTTCCCCAAATACAAACACTTTGTCACATGATCCACAAGGAATAGAATATAATAGATAACTCAAGGTTGGAGTTTCTTGGAAACAGGGTCTTTAGGGTGTACTTGTTATTGTCGTAGAGTTTTAGTAGTCTTAAAATACATCCGTAGATTCTTCTTCTGTAGAACTTTGCAAATAGCCTCAGAAGTACCCGATACGTAAGGCAAAATAATAACTGTAGCGTTAGGAGTACGATCATTGACTACAATTCTCTTCCTCCTTTGTTTACTGATGCATATATCATGACTGTTTAGTTTGCATTGATGATGGCATTCGCTACAGTGTCGAAAGCGCAGCCTTCCAATTTGGATGCCTCTAGGGAAAGGTTATTTTCTACTCCATACTTACCAACCAAGAGTACCAAGTAGTTTGAAATCAATAACTGAAACATTCCAAATCATCTTATGTTCGTGGTGTATAGCTACGTGAAACTCCTGTGTGTGTGTGTGTGTGCGCGCGCGCGCGCGTGTGTGTGTGTGCGTGTGTGTGTGTTCACTGTAATTGTTATCGCGTCCAAACACTGTGGTTCTCAAATATGATTTTGCCAATTTTGCCGACTCGCGGACTTCATTGTGACGCCATGCTAAGTATGTTAGTACTTAGTTGGTACCAATGGAAAGAAACAGACAATAGCTATCCACTGATATCAAACTCATAAGCACAGGGTGCTTTATTAAAGAAACCCCGGTGTGGTAAAATGCCCTTAGTAAACCGTGTTAAAAGAGTTACAAAAAAGAATTTTAAAAAGTTTTAAGTGTTGAAAATGTATTTCTATCATCAGCATAGTGAACAGAAAACACCAACAAGTTATTATGATGACCTTCAATTACAATATTATTACAATTGAATGTGAAAGGCATTGTGAATGTGAACACTACTGACAATCCTAAAAATAATAATACGAAGAGTTCCATAAACAAAGTAATATCAATATTTAAATGTATTTTTGTGATACACTTGCTGATACATTTTCATATCATTATCAAGATTTTGGCGGCCATTTTGAAAAGCGCCCATATTGATAGCCTTCTTTTTTATCAATCACATGGTTTAATTGTTGCAAATATGTGGACAAACTTAATTTAAATGTGGACAAATCTGCCTGATAGCGTCGTTGTTAGACTCAAAAATAATATTACATTGGAATTTGGCGGCCATTTTGAAAAGCGCCCTCGTTTTGGACCCCTTTATAGATTATGTGTTACACATTTAACTTCTTCTGAATAACTTTAATCAAAACTAATGCAAAATTTGGTAAAACACACCCCATAAATGCTTATTTAAGCAATATGTACACTTTATATAGAATTGTGGCGGCCATTTTGAAAAGCGCCCTCATTTTGGATCTCATTATAGATTCTGCAATACAAACGCAGCATCTTTATAAATGCCTCCAATTAAAAGGAATGCAATAAGTCATCAAACATACCTCATAGATACTTATTTAACCCATATACACACTTTATATGGGATTTTGGTGGCCATTTTGAAAAAAAAGCGCCCTCACGGAAAGGTTCTCAGGATACAGTCTGTTTACCTCAGATATTCTTTTTCCCCACGAAAAACTGGTCTTGAACAATCCCTCCCTCAATTTTAACTCGGACTATTAGACCCGAGCCCGGATCCAAGTCAAGTACAGGCAGCGCAGAACCTTTCCTTAGAGAAGATTTCTTCCATTATCAAGGACGCGGTTGGTGGCGTAAAAGACTATATTGATGAGGCGTTAGTGTCAACTAAGGAGCAATTTCTTGACAAGACTAAAGTTCAAATTAAATCCAGGTCCAATAAAATTCAGCATGACTTTAACCTAAATCAGAGAGAGAGCGGTGAGGGCCATTGTAATAATTCAGAAGGGAGACAGTGCTGGTGCTGTTGAAGAGTTGAGCGCGATTATTGCCGACGTCAATAAGAGAAATAAACTGATAAAGATAGCCGATAAAAACGAGTTGGGGTGGAAAGTAGTCGACGAATATGAAGCCAAAGAGCTTGCGGATAACAGCGACGACGAGAAACGGATCAGATCAGCTATTAAACCCGCGGCGGTCAAGCACAAGGCTCGACCAATCAAGGGTTCCCAATATGCTCAAGGGAGAAGGTGAGCTCCGTACAGGAGGCAAGCTAATGAGACATTTCCTAATCCCGATAGTTCTTTTCGCCGGTATTCTGCACCAGGTAGATACCAGTTTGCACCAGTTAGTTCCCCCCCCCCCCCCCCCCCCGTCCATCAGACATTTGTTTCGCCTGCGGGAAGTTCAGGCGCTGGCGCAGGAATTGTCCAGGCTTCGCTGCCTTTGCCAAGCAGGAGACAAACCAGGTACTCAGCAGCGAGTCTAATTCCCCACGGGGCAGTTTTGTTGAGAAAGGTGAGGTTGCGATTTTTATTTGTTTTTCACTGTCTGCAATTGAGAAATTAATTTACCATGATTTTTACCAGTTTATATTTATAATTACGATGAATATGGCGTATGTTCATATGAATAGTACATATAGCTACAGAGTTTATGATGCAAGCTGCTGGCTGGGCCGATACTTTGCGGCTGTGGTAAGTATTATTCAGTGGGATTCGATTCAATGCCATTGATCCTCTCGATTTTGCAGTGTAATGTATAACCAGTTTATCTCATGAATGTTTTTATTAGCAGATAAAGAATTCGGGCAGGCCGCCGGTGTATATTCTCAAGATGTTTCTGGACCTCTTCATAGTTTCAGCAAGGCACCAGGTGCTTTTCCTGATTTTGAATTTAACTCATGCTGACTCTGATAATTTTTTTATGAATATGAACAGGGCTCTGCGGAGCCGGTTTTGAGAGGTAGAGTGAGAGCTACTATTGCTTTTTGGAGAAGCATCGGTTCTACTGATATAATTTCTGTTATTGATCAGGGGTATAAAGTCCCCTTTCTGACTACTCCTGCACCAGCTCACTTCAAGAACAATAAATCAGCCCTTGACAATTCGGATTTTGTTTCTCATGCTATTAATGTCTAATGGTTTGTTGAAAATTTAATTACTCCAGATATTCATTGGGCAGTTTTACACACATTGACAGTGTTCCCAAAGCCTGTTGGGCTGTACTCCCAAAACATGATTGCTGCTGTCAGACCAGTGGAAGATAATAATTATCTCTCATGAAACTCACACATGGGCTGTTTTACACACATTGACAGTGTTACCAAAGCCTGAAACATGGATTGTATTAAAAATTGACTTAATTTTGTCCATTTTCTGCTACTAGATTGAAGTAGAGAACTGAATTATTGAGTTTAAAAAAACCGGTTGTGATTATTGTGGTTAGGATTGTGGTTGAAAATTGTCAATGGATTTTTTTTCTGAAAACAATGAATACGCCACAATTCTACCAAAGTGTTATGTTGATATGTTTGCACGTGATGCATTAAGTCCACCTATTTCCCCTCCCCTTCCCCTGGTTGGAGCCATAAGTGTATGTATTGGGATTTGCTGTCTGTCTGGAAATGTGTTGAGTTTAAGGAAAGTGACAGTGTTGATACTGAAAGATGGAAAGCAATGATACTAAAAGACGGAAAGCAACTTGTCAATTTTGTCAATTTATGTTTCATTTTAAATTAAAAACCACTTCCTCCATCCACATGTGAACTGTAATGCAAAACCATGACAGAGGTCATACTCCATACTGAATACAATGGTGTTGTTTATCTGTAACCTTGATTGCTAATTGTGTGCATAAGAGCCAACAATATACTATCATTCCAGGGACACAGTTAAAATGACCTCCTTGTGTACCTGTATGATAACATGAACTGACCTTATGCATTCTGGGTATCATGACTCATACCTGACAGCAGAGTTCATCTTTGAAAATTACAGTAGTGAGTTGAAGCTTTTGAACTGTGCCATGGAGTTGAGACTAGGGTATTATATAACAAGCTGCAAAGGTTATGAAGTGTGAAGGCTGCTAGAACTGTGCTTATTTGATGGATAGGACCGGATATTTGAAATCCCCATTGCTAGCATAACTTAGAAGACCAAGTTAATTTGGCAATAAAAAAATACTCAAATTATTGAAATCTCAAATAATTTCATACTTTAGCAGGTTGAAAGCAGCCACCAAGTACTTGTGGGTCACTCAACTTTGGCTTGGATAGGTGTGTGCGGTGTGAAGCGCCAAACTTGGGAGCGTGTAAATTGAAATTTTAGCAAAAGAAGGGTTTTCGGAAGTGATATGGACTTTGGAACTTAATTTTGGGCCAAATTTGAGGTTTAGGAGCTGTAGAACTGGCAAAATTTCAAGGGGACGACAACACTCACGTATGAAACGGACATATGGGTCTAAGGCTAACGCTTTCAAACCATGGGGTAATTGGCGACAGAGAAGGTGCAAAAATATGGTCTTTGGTGAGAGGTAGCCTAACTGCCGGATTGAAAGCAACTATAGTCCGGCAGGAGCCATAGTCCGGGCTCCATAGACGATAACGGAATAAAGCATGAAACTAATGTTGCGTGAAGAGTGAACTAAATTGAGTGCCCTATTCCTTACCGTTGTAGCCGGACTGTGAGTACGCCGGACTATATAATCACTTCCACACCGGCATGAATTCAGTATTCTGCGGCCACATCCTTCAACATGCAGTTTATTCCGTTGAGGCTGCCGAATTCATAGGGTGGTGGCACAATACTAAATTCTTTCCAAGATTCCCATAAATCGGGATTATTTGGGCAATACATTTGCATAATTTTCACCCAAATGGGGTCTTGTTTGAAAAATCAAATTTGCAATCTTCCAAGAATTCATGAACGTATAAGTCTTCTTCGGTAAACATGGTCCTTTTTTTTTCAAAAGAATAAAGGTCTTTGGGTGATAGTGATAAAATTAAATTAAGGCTATATAGTATTACGAGTTAATCTTACGACTATAGGCCAACTGAGCATGCTAAGACCAAAATTACGGAAATGTCATTTTTTTTTTTTTGTCTTTGTGGTTTGGCCACCCGTGACCGTCATGACCAGCACCTAACTCACGGACGGAATAAAGCTTGTTACCACAATAACGGAATAAAGCTCACGGGTATGCTGGTCCACCGTGACGTCACGAGGACGAAACAAGATATTGCCAAATCACGAGGAACGCCAACTCCCCCCCCTCTCCCAACATGCAATCATTCCCTTTTTAATTCGGAAAGAGTGATATATGGCCCCTCCCCCCCTAATTCTGCAGCCTTGACGGAATTAAAACCACCAGGATCAGATTGTCAGAATTACTCTTGCCCATTGTGCCTCGCTTTCAAAGTCATGCGAGGTTAATATCTTTGCAAATGCCATTTTAATGACTATTTCATCACCTTTCAAATTTCTTTCTTTCCTTCAACTTCATGACTTTCAAATTCGAATCGGCACGTGACAGCTCGCAGTTTCATTGACAACACTGTTTTGCCACTCTGAGAAGTTGACCCAAAATATGCTCTAGTAACATAAGGTACAGGACATGGGGGTCCTGGAACATACTAATCTGGAGAAATATTCGAAACAAAATTTTAAATAATGCACATCATGCTCCAGGAGCATGCAGTATTTAACAAAGCAATTTCCCACTGCTCAGACCACATTTGCCATATGCTCTGGAGCATTGTGCTTCAAATATGCTCCAGTAGCATATTAGACAGGACAATTTTTCCCGATTTTATGCTCAGGAACATTATAGTCGGGACAGAAACCCTTTGAGACGTGTGTACTTCCTGGTTTCTCTTATTACTGCGAAAAACGCACTGCCTCTGATTGGCCACCAAAGTGATCTGCTTTTGCTGTCATCCGTCCGACCATACGCCATATGCGCTGATAGCTCTCCTTTTACAACCAGGAAATACGCGCTCAAGAAAGGTTTCTGTCGCCGAGTATAATTAGGTCCTGGACCACTATGCTTTGGGCATAATTTCGGGCCAAAATCTTAAAGAACACACTATGCGATACACCCACCTTAGCGGGGGGGGGTGAAAGGCAGGTAGTTCCCTACGATTTCGGTTGTAAAAATAACCAATTAATAGATTTTTTCAATGCAGAAATTACGCTTCAATTGACCTTATTTTTCTAATTCCAAATAGTTTTGACAAGATATCGCTAAACTGTGTGGCGCAATTGTTTTTAAAAAGGAGTACTTTGAATCCCAGTTTTCCCCGGAACTATATTATGGTGCGCCCCTTTACGTTGATGTGAATAGACTCAAGGGGTTAGGTATGCCAACTTAACAGCAAGAGCGAATTCAAAACGCCATCAACTTCCGGTGCTATTCTTTTTGACTTAACGGTAGGAAAGGGCGCCCCCCCGCTCGTACGCATATGAACGGTTTACACCCAGAGTTGCTAAAGACTAGGCCTGGTCCGAATATTTAAATCTAAATGACCGGTTAATGAAATTTACAACTATTTTGCGCGTGCGTTAATCCACTAACTCCGACGAAATTTGAAGTCACTATTTATGTTTATATTCCAAAATTATCAACATGATATTACGAAGCATGGATCAAACTACTGTTTAAGAGAGATGGCTTTGTATTAACAAGACAGACTGTCATAGTAAATGCACCTGGCAGTTCCCCAAATTACCGGTTGAAATCCCCAATGCCCCATCGAGCAAGTCGTGTCCCTACCCCCCCCCCTCCACTATGAGCCTTGGTGCATGCTACTATTTGACAATATTAATTTGTAACCAATGCATTCCTCAGACCAACAAATTAATACCCTGCCCCCCACCATACCACACCCACACACACACCACAAAAAAACACCATCTCCTTTTCTATTTCTATAATACCTCTCCCCCATCTCTCCTCTCTCCTCTCTTTGTTTCCTCCAACTTGTTTATAAATGTCACACGTGACAAGAAGCCGATTTAGTGTTTATCACAGTCCTAATTGTCAGAACAAATTGCAAAAATCAAAGTTCAAAAGTGGACTTAATTTTGTGCATAATTAAAAATCCATGTTTTTAAAGGTACAACATAGGTTACGTGTTGTACACCAAGACATTCGTGTCTTGCTTCGAGTTAGTGGAGAGGGTTGCTACAAAAACCATACTCGCCTAACTCGTACACCTAGTCTTACGCTTCTATTCAAAACCGGTCTCTTGTGAACAAGATTTGCAATAGGCGGAATAAGAAATAGACTTCGAAGTCAGACCCTTCTTATTAGAAGTTATTATTTTATCATTAACATTCTGCGCATGATCATATTTTTCAGCTGAATGGGCATCTAAACACGTCCGCCATTCCAGATTTGAGAGGCTTATCACAACACGATCATTAACTTTTTATATACCGGGACAATAATATCGGGATAGGATACTTGATCTAAGAAGTGTAGGCATACTGCTTGAAATTAGTAGCTTATCGATCGCCGTTCGTACGTGGCGCTGTGAAATGTATGCTACGCCATCCTCGGTCAATACGTCCCATATAGGTAGCCCATCGAATTGGGTGGCGTATTCTATCGATTATCGAATCGTCTATGAGTAATTTACCCGCTTCACCCGCCTGTATAGAATACATTATCATCAAGCAATTTCATCAGCTCTTTAACTCTAGATTGAATCACGCATATCGTTTCAGAATCGAATTTACTAATAGATTTCTTCTTTCTTTCTTTCAGGCATCTCGCCAGAATAAACGGCACTTTCAAAATATTACCATTATGTTAAATACCATCACCGCAGATATAATATTACGGCAAGGGCACCTTGCATAAACCTGGGGTTTTTTGTCGTTATTTGTAGTAATGTGATTACTGATATAGGTAGAAATAGTTTAGTTATACTTGTGGTGGTCTTTTCAAAGGAAGGCAAAGCGGCGTCTTTGTCATCTTTCATTGCCAGTTTGGCTTCTGCGAGCTCTTGACTTGATCGCTTTTTACCATTCCTTCCCTTCAGTCAGCTCAAGAGGGTTGGTAGATGACCGTCAATCAGAGTTACATTGCTTTTCGCGTGTTTTATATTGGGGAACGATTGTAACCACGTCTCTCCTTCATCTGTGTTAATCAGCGTTGAGAGAATGTTTGCTGTTCTTCGACCTTTCAAATACTATTTTTTTTTTTATTCAAATCAAACGTTGTCGTTATCCACAAGTCCATCACATCCACGTGGCTTTTGTCGGTACTTACAGGAATAACAGCCTCAATCACTTTTGATCCTGCAGGACTTTGGTCGCTTGTTGATGCATAATACATGCAGTTCGTCAGTATGATATTATGAGAAAATGGAAAATTGCAAGGGGCCTGGGTATTGGCGCTCTTTGTCGGTTGTTACAACGATTGTATGCTGCAGGTATTCAATTATGTATTACAACTATAGGAAAATTCACGCTAAAATCGGTCCGGTGGCGCTACATCAGTTCAAGAACCAGCAAGAGAATACAGCGGACAAATATGAACCAGGATTGATCAAGCTGAATTTATGGAAGTCCTAGTATACGATGTCAAATTTGTCGGCACGCGATGATTGTTTTCCTAACTTACAAGTGCACACAAAAAAACCGATGAGTAGGAACCAGAGGAGGAAGGTCTATGACAACGGTTTCGGGTTGACATCTTCTGGGATTGGCACTAGTGCCTTGTCTGACGGGATGAAGCTGCCAACTTACCCGTGCCGAAACCACGTAAACCATGTGCCCAATATGGTGATGCACTAGCACTTGACTCGGCAGAAGGAAGCGTTCGGTAAGGTGAAAAGGCATAATGCTTGCAAGGGTAAGAGCCAGAAAAGACCGTGTTGATCATGACAATGAAAGGTTAAATTGGGCAAGAGGCATGGCGCCTTGCTAAGCCGCTCATACTTGCTACGCTGGTTCTAGCATTATGTTATACCATTGGAATTGCTAATATGGGGATAGCATTGCAACGTCCCGTCGCCGCCAAGTTCGCTCGTTTCTATCGCAGAGTTATCATTATGATAAATTCAGCTTAAATCCCACTGATTAAGCCAAAGCACTGCCAGAATTCAAGACGATGTGCCAAGAAATGTGGCAACAAATGAAAGGCAAGTGGTGGTAATATCGCTGAGATCTCGTGAGGACTGAGCATTTACAAGGTTCACACTGGTTAAGAAAAATTTCCGCTAAATTTACGGAAAGTTCTGGAGCAGTGATTTCCAGACATTTTTAGGTAAATTTACAGACATTTTGTCAATACTTTTGTTTTAAGCGGAACTTTGACAGTATTTACAGAAATTTGTCTCATCTTAGGGAAAAAAATGTGTATTACAAATTTTTCCGTAATTTAAAATTACGGAACCAAAAAAAAGTCCGGGAAATATTGCTGCAGCAAGAAATTTTTGAAATATTCGTAAATAACATTTTTTATGTTCCTGTTGTTTTGTTATTTGTTTTTTGTTTTCTTACTTATATAGATTTTCATGTATTCAATTTATTTCGCGACACATTCGTTGTTCTTTACCATTTCCGGAATATTTTTAACAGTGGCAACTGACAATTTGCAGCTTTTGATTGACAACTTGTACAACTACCTTCTTTAACATGTCTTTGACTAAAGCTTGTACACAATATGTGTTTTGCAGGGATTACACGTGCCCAGCACTAGAATTATACGGAACTGACACTGATAGATTCCGCGTTTTGACACTGCATTAGTACTGTACTACATTATCTACTCTCACTTGCATATGGGCAACAGTCCCCTCTTGCAAGCCCTTTAGCCTTCTGGTAAGTTTTTGTCTTTATTATATTTATATATTATTTACCTCATATTTGATATAGCAGAGATTTTTTCCTCTTTAATCAGCGCTTATCCCTATTGGCCTCTAAGCGATTTCACAAATGGTCGCTGCTCACTGTGGCCCGCGCCCACACTAATAACAATTCCGCAATCATACCATTTAGCTTTCCATTTACAAGGGATTAATAGGGACCTCTCTAAGCGAGCATGTATAATACTGGATAGTTTCCACTACCTGTGCGACGAATCTCACCTTAGAGAATGCTGTCTGAAACGCAGCGTTCCTCTTTTTTTACGCAGAGGATTGATGAGGCATACCTTGGACGGTGATTATAGCGCTTCTTTAAGCTGACCCTTGGACCGCCTACCTTGTCCCTACGCACTACATCTGTGCTACATACGCCATAGGTCTATATGTATTACCTACGTTATCAGTTACGACTCTTGTATCACATTAGGTCATACTCTGCTGTATTCTTGTGATTGCGACCCAGCCATCTGGAATCTGTGCCCAGACGTCCGGATTATTAGGTTGGCTGAGGAGATTAACCTCTCTTAATTTAACACCTGGCTATTACTCTTTTAGTTTATCACCTGTACCTTTGTACGTTTCAATATTAGTGACAGAGGCTCATAGTTACGTGCAGCTTCAGAAACATCACGTGGGTAATCTCACCAATTTGATTGGTTAAAGAGCTACCACGTAGTGAAAATGAGCTGCGCGTAGCTTGCTGCACCGTTTGTGACCCGTTTGCATTACCATACGGCGTTCTCTGGTTCTCACTTACCACCTCTCAGCAGTATCAAGTCATAACTCTAGCTCAATTTCGCCGCGCTTAAATTATTTTTCACGCCGAGGATCATTTCACGGCGCTGATTGAAATCTGACCAATCAAAACAGTTCCTTGTCGCCTGGACCCAATCAAAAGACAAGGCTGAAAATTAAAAAGTCATCAATGGAGGAAATGTAAGGCAAGTGTTGTCTGTACACCAATTAGCGATTGAAACTTTATTTAAAATTCCGGATTTCGCCGCGCTGAAATACTCAGTTTCAGCGAGGAGAAATTACGAATTTCGGCGTGGTGAAATTCTGAATTTTCCCGGCGCTAAATTGACCTGGCCAACCGATATAACGAAACCAATATTTACCCCGCTGAATGTATTGTCACCAGCGGTGAAATAATTTTGCACGCGTGCAATCTGGAATTTTGCCGCGGTAAAATTCACAATTTCTCCGCGGCAAAAACTCAAAATTTGATTTTTGCGACAGAAGCCGCGGTAGTAATAAAATTAATTTTAGTGTGGGTGAAATTTAATTCAGCGTGGCGAAATTCATTTCATCGCAGCAAAATTAAGTAACTACTGATGCAGATGGCCAGGTCAATTTCAGCGCGGTGGGGAATGGAATTCAGAATTTCACCGCTGCGCAAAAAATTCAGGAATTTCAGCGGGGGCAAAATTAATTTAAGCACGGTTGTGAAATAACGGAATTTCCAAATCGGCAAAATTAATTTCCCACTTTGAGTGTTCTTTTATGGTTTACAGCGTTTACAAGTGTACATTTTGCTTGGTAAAAATGCCGTCACGTCGAAATTAATCTCGGCATGGAGAAATTAATTTCAGCGCTTTGGTGAAATTATTTTTGGCGCGGTGAAATTAATTTAGCGGCAAAATTGAGAGCTAGTTATGACTCTACTGGCCAATCTCTGGTGTGCAACTGTTGCAAGAGCGACCAACAGAGGAAAGAAGCCATAGCAACGCCATCATACATTAGACTCGGAACTCCAAACACAGCGGACGGGTTAATGGGTGAGTGAATTATAGTCATTACTGATGAAAGATTGAAGCGAACTGCTCTGTTTTAAGGCTGAAATTATTTTACTAATATTCCTGGTTGTATTACGGGTCCCAGACAGCAGCAACAACGTAGTGGCAATTCAAAATGAACAAAGATAATGCAAATATTTTAAAACCATTCTTAGATTTGGAGGGTTTATTTGGTTTTCGCAATTACATTCCTTATGGCATCATGGTTTTAAACAGATACCAATTTTTAATGAAATTCAAAGTTCCAGTTCATTGACGTGCATTTAATATAATGTATTGTTTATATTTATGAAAAGAAGATTATTCTATCATTGAAATGATTATTGTTGCACTATTTAAAAACTTGTGTCGATAAATGAGGAATTCCTTTGTTTACTTTAATCTGTATTTTGTTTCTTTGTTCAAGTGCAAAATTTTGTGAGCTTCAAGAGAGCTCATGGCATGGCATACTGCGCGAAACAACTCTGCCCAGGCGTAAAAGTGGCACAAAAATCGATTTTTGGTTATCTAAGTAAATTGATCATATCTCTGATCCAACAGTCACCCAGTAACTAACAGGGGAAAGCAGAGGTGTAAGTCCTGGCCCCCTGCTGCGAATGATGGTGTTTTTTGCGAACCCTCGCGAAGTCTACCCGAAAAAAATGAGAACAAAAATGGCGAGATCTGGTATGGGTTGCAAATCATGGTTGATGTCAACATTAATTATAATAAAAAATCTGTAGGAATATCAACAACAGTTGACATTGATGCGTTATTTTGATACGACAAACCTATTTTAACCGAATATACAGGGAACACCTGAATGAACTGACAAGAAGTGCTCCGACGTCCAGGGTCCACGGGCATGTAGACTTCACGGTCCAGTAGCTCGAAAATTTTGGGGATAACTACCTAACTAACCTAGTTGTTCATGATTGATCAGGTAGTAGCTATATGATATTCAGCAGAATGTTTAGCTTAAAAGTCTGAGATTGTTCCATTGAGGAAAAATGGACGTTTTATCTCGCCCTTTTGTACAGGAACCCCTGGATGTTTACACAGCAACTCAATGAACACCACTTGAAAGCCCTGGTCTTTGTTCTTTAAAACCCGCTTCTACCGAAGGGGGGGTTCCCACCCCCCGCTTCAGGTTTTTTTTTTCCCCCCCCCGCTTGCTAAACCCCTTTTGGTGCCAAATTATTTAATGTTATTTCATTGGACATTTTCCGCGTCCTTTTCATCCAAAAACAAACATCCAAGAAGGGGAAACCGGGTATAGGAAGGATACAGGGTGATCCCAAAGGTATGGAGGGGTGTCCCGTGTCCCTTTTTCGGAGAGAAGTACCAACATTCCTAACACAAACACAGGCATACAGACACTTAATTTTGGTACAAAAGATAGCTATAGTCCCTCTTTCATTGAGAACCAACATGTAGTACCAACATACCTAGGATACTCACAATGAACTCATAAAGTTTCACATGTCAGCAAAACTGCCATTTCCATAGACAAAAGTGTAAAATAGGGAAAATTCAATTTTTTCGCCAAAAAGGTTAGGAATATCAGATGGGAAAATGACTTTTTTATACTACTTCCTCAACATCTGACGTCCCGGTGACTCATAATGTGGATGTTGGTACTTATTTTTGTACCAATAGAAAGAGCAACGCTAAGCTACTTTTTGGTACCAAAATTTACGGGAATGGGATGTTCAGTAAGGAAATCGCTGGTGTGTCCCACCACCCCCCCCCCCCTCGGAGCTTGGTTACAAAAAATGGCTCAGAGGAGTCAGGGCTAATATTATGCCAAGTAAGAATGATTTTTTTAGACAGGCTGTATATTATAATATATATATAAATATTTATATAGTATATATAGTAATATATATAATAATATATATATATATATATTAAATTGATGAAACCTACCTGGACGGTAGTTGTTACTCGGATTTTCACGCTTGTGCGATCATCAGACACAAGATAGTCTAGTGGGTATAAGGGGTGTTCGTGCACCCCCCTGAATAACGTCTAATCATGTCACTATATCATAACAAAATGCGTAAGAAACGATTAGCTATGTTAAAAAATCAAAAAGTGTCCCTCGTACCATTGTTATGCAATTATGCAAATTAGTATCGCCATTACAGAAAATACAATTTTCGATATATCTCAGCCAATACTGTTTGATAATGAACAAATGAGGTTACCGGACCTATGTTCGATGGTCCAAAGATCAAGATGGACCATTTTGAAAATTACCAGATGTCCCCATGATGACGTATAGCAAATTATGTCGGCATAGCCTAAAAAATACAATTTCGATATATCTCAACCAAGACTTTTTGATAAATGAACAAATAAGGTGACTTGACCTATGTGGAGGGTCAAGATCAAGATGGAACCATTTTGAAAATTACCATATGTCCCCATGATGACGTAATATGCAAATTCGGGTCGCCATTAGCTAAAAATAACAACTTTCGATATTATATCTCAGCCATACTGGTGATAAATGAACAAAGGGTTACCGGGCCTATGTTTCGAGGGTCAAGATCAGATGGAACCATTTTTGTTTGAAATTAACCAGATGTCCCCATGATGACGTCATATGCAAATTTGGGTCGCCATTAGCTAAAAATACAATTTTCGATATATCTCAACAATACTGTTGATAAATGAACAATTAAGAAGATTCTGGACCTATTTTTGCGGTCAAAGAACCAGGTGAACCATTTTTGAAGATTACCAGATCTTTCATGAATGACATAAAAATTGTCAAATTAGGTCGCCATTAGCGAAAAATCCATATTTGGGGGGATATCTTGGCCACTATTCCACATGACCTAAAGACAGTTACATGTTTGTAATCAAGCCAAAAAGAAAACATCCGAAAATGTGAAGAAAAGTTCTTCGGTCTTCGACGCATCCGTCATGTGCTATCCATATTTTAGCATAAATCAAGGGGCCAATGAACGACTATGTTTCCGTATGCCAGCCGCCAACCAGAAAGCAATTGTTACAGTCTTGTAAGGACATGGAATCTATATCTTCAAACGGTGAGATCGTGCTGTTTTTTTGTACCCTTCTTTGTGTGTGTGTCTGTGTGTGTGTTTGTGCTCTGTAAGTAGTGTGTGTGTGGATTATGAACCGAAAAACCATCGTCTCGAGAACCTTCTGAAACCCTCCAGAAGGACCATGAAAGACATATCTCCTTTACAAAGTAGATCACAACAAAAATTATGGCATTTGCATTTTGGGATACCTGTTTCTGAAGCACACTCGTGAAACATTGACATGGTGTCCCAAGGTTTTGCGATATTTTGGCAGGCTTTCACTGAGTCCATAGACCCCTCAGTTATGATTGCCTGGGTGGGGAGTCCCGTTGTCAGAGATGACGGCTTCCTAAATCCAGGCACGGGGGGAGGAGTGGGAGGGGAAAAGGGAGAAAGAGAGAGGGGATGTTGGGTGGGAGGGGGGGGGCAGGGAAATATGCGGGGGCTCTGTGCCTGCCTTGCCAATAAACCTGATAAAAAGCCAACAAAATATTCTCTTGCCATATTGGTAGTTATTAGATCGATCATTCTCAAAAAATGGTGTGAATGATGAGCCCTCATGAAACTTTGGCCAATGCGCGTGGAGTGAAATGGTTTGGGGAATTTCTGGTGTGTTTTGACTTTTTCTAGCTCTAAGCTTACCTAGCAACTTATCTACACTACCACACCCTGCAGAATTATTGTCTTATGGCTTTCGACTCCGTTTGCACTTCGTATCATGATCCCTGCAGCACAGTTGTGACCGAAGTTTATGTCGGCCATGGACATTAGTATAGAGATTTATTCAAGTTTATTGCCATTTTCCAAGTGGAAATAAGATGTTTGTCTTCTTACATAATTTGAGGTCTATGTTGACGCCTATGTTGATTCTTGACAGGGTCTTGACTCAGGGCTGGTTTTTTAACGCTCAAAACAATTCATGACCTGTCAGTGTGGCCAAACCGGTGCAGAAGCATGGTGAGATGCTTGCTTTGGAACAATAGATCTGAGACTGATTCCATTGTCCCTCTGGCACTGCACGATCAGGTCTTGCCCGTAGATTTTTTTAAACTTTGCGCATTCTCTAAGTCATCTTTACAAGCTAATTCCATCGACTGTTTTAGAGGCCAAGGAAAGTCTATGGACTCATGGAAAGCCGGCTGAATAGAGCGAAGGAGAGCGACATCTTGACACTCTATAAAGTTGAACCAGACCCATTTTCCTGGCCCGTGACTCCCTTTGCTCCTCTTCCAATGGAGTAGATTTGAGGGGCTTCGTGGGTACGCCTTATCTCTACTTGTTTTCACAAAAATAAATTTTGATGGGAAGAAGGGTCCACCTGAAGATAATCTACGAGGGGGCGATGCCTCTCTTTGGAAGTCGATACTTCCGTTGTGTATCATCTCCCAACAGATGAACGATATCCAACCCGTTCAAGATCATAGTGTTTTGCGTGATCACAGTTATATCGGATCGGTAGACTGATGCATGCGATATGGGGACTTATATGATTGCCCGGAGATTCACTCCATATGAAGCTGCTCCAATCTATATCCTGCAGTTCCTTTAAATTGACTGAGGGGTAAAACTTAAAAAAAGATATTGGGGGGGGGGGGTGATTGCTTAATGCTTTTAAAATTATTTTACAGATTTTTTTAAGATTCAAATGTTGATATCCTTGTTTGGATTGATGTTAGAAACGTCTTTGGGTTCCAAGTAATTTTTTTCTCCTATAGTTCCTTTAAATATACTAAGCCTAACTGAGGGTTTAAAACTACCATTAACAATGGATATCACACTTGCCTGTTGGCAAGAGTCTTGGAGACCAGAGGTTCTGTTCTTCGCGTTTGCTTTTCGGCATGATAACACAACAGTATCTTAGTCTCCGTGCATTAGTCTGTCTGCCATACTTGAATTTAATAGAACTGTTACAATTATTATGTATAAAGTCTAATTTTTACTTTGCCAGCACCGTTTTTCTTATAATTCCCATAACAAAAGAGATTATCGACATTGAAGGCCCATATTTGCATAGTCTTAGTATTTGCAGGTGAACAATAATGACTAAATAAACAATAATTTATGAGTGGCTTTTCATTATCCTCGACCTAAGAACATATGTCGCGTCATCTATTTGGGCAGGTATGTGGAATATTGGGCCCATTATTACCCACATATGGATTTTTGTCTAATGGCGACCCGAATTTGCATATTATGTCATCTTGGGGGACATCGGTAATTTTCATAATGTTCCCATCTTGAATCTTTGACCCCAAAACATATGTCCAGTCACCTTATTGTTCATTTTCAAAGTTTGGTTAGATAATCGAAAATTGTATTTTTAGCTAATGGCAACCCTAATTTGTATATTACGTCACTGGGACGTCTGTAATTTTCAAAATGGTTCCATCTTGATCGTTGACCCTCGAAACTAGGTCCGGTCACCTCATTTGTTCATTTATCAACATATTGGCTGAGATATTCAAATGTATTTTTCTGTAATGGCGATACTAATTTGCCTAAATTTGCATAAAAATGGGTACGTGGGACACTTTTTGATTTTTTTTAACATAGCTCATCGTTTCTACTTCCTTTTTTTCTGATATAGTGACATTGAATAGACGTTTAGTTTCAGGGGGTGCAGCGAACACCCCTTACCACTTAGACTAAGAGCAGTTGTCTGATGATCGACAAGCGTGAAACTCCGAGAACAACTACCGTGCCATAGGTTCATCCATTTTCTCGCTCTTGCTTTCAAAGCATTGAGCACTCGCATAAATGAGATAGTCTCCTCGCCTATTATATATATAGATATATATATATTATATCTTTCAATAGGTATATATATATCTATATATAATATTAAATATATATGTATATATATATATATTGTTATAGGCCTCCATTTTTCTGATTAACTTAAAAATATTATTTCTCAATTTTATTTGAGAAGAGAATTTCTCACGGGAAATATTTTGTTTAACTATACAAGAGAGAAGGGGAATACCCTAGTTGTTTTGTAATTTCACCGTTTAGATGCACAATACGGAAGTGGGGAATTCCCCAAGATGTAAACTTGAAACCGTGTTTATGTTTTGCCGTTTGAGAATCAAAATATTGCGAACCTAGGGAATTCCCCCACAAAGTTAATATATGAATGATTAATTTAGATTGTGAAACCTGATTTGATGGTAAGGTCATGTTTATGCATTAGGATGATGTAATGATTATTGTTAGAAAGGAAATCTAAGCTGTGTGAAGAATAAATGAGATTGAGTAGGACCTCTCGGCCAGCCGTTTGAACAAGGAGCTGAACTAAGCTCTGAGCTATTACCGTATAATATAGCTATAGTTTTTCTTTACCAATAATGTGTAATTTGAGTTTACATCTTGCCAGGATTTATATGTGGATGCCGCCGGAGCTTGATAGCTACATTGTTCTGCTATCGTCTTTTAAGCCAAGAAGCTCAGTTTGGAATCACAAAGGGGTATTCCAGTTTTGTGGTCCTATATGAGGCCAGAGCGACAGACTGATGGTGGTATATTAGCTGGATTTTTATTATGTGGACCATTTGTCGTCGAGGGAGAAGCCCCCGTCGTCTTGAACGCTTGACAAGATTACCTTCAGGACTGGAGAAGATTCCCTTGGAAATATTACCATGAGTTTGTATGAACTTGTGCGGCTGTCATTTTGGAGTCTTCGCTGTGAGGACATACGTTGGGAACTTCAACGCTACATGTGGACATCATGGACATTCTTGTTTACAAATTAATTATAAATAAATTGTGTGTAAATTGTGTAATTCGATTTATGTAATGTTTTGACATACCAAATTCTTGCAACAAATATAAAGAATCATTAACACTGTTTTTATTATATCTAATTTGATCATTTTGCACAAGGCTCGTTTTATTTTGTGTTTGAGGTATTTCTGACCTTAGGCGTCCACGCGACTTCATAACAGAATTGGGGCTCGTCTCCGGAATTGAATGGAGATAAATTTGAGCCTTATTTTTCAGAATGTTAACACACCTAAAAGTGTTATAACATTGTTAAACATTGTGCACATTTTCGGCATACAAAAGTTTTTGTGTGTGTTTACATGTACTACTTTGTAGTTTGGTTCAAGTTAGTATATTGTGTTGGTTATAGTAAAACGCCCATGGAGTTTGATCCTAAGTGTCTAGGGCAATACTTGGGAAAGTTTATGAGCTGAGAAAGCCTGGAGTTAAATGAAACTGCCAGCCTTTATGACTTGAGGCAAAACATGCTATGAAAGCAAGTCATCAAAATAATTGATTGACAAGTTTGGTCATGAAGATGTTTGGGATACCTTTCATATTTGGAAAGATAGAAGAGGTTCTGGAACAGGCACTGTGATGCCGTCAAGTTGAAGGAGCTTGAAATTCAAAAAAAAGGAAATCGATGTTGAAAAAGTTGACAAATTGAACAAAAGCAAAAGAAATAGAATTCAATTCAAAGGACCAAAAGAAGGAATGCAACTTCAGACGGGAAAAAAAGAAAAGGATTGAATTGAAAAATAAAATTGCAAATGCAATGCAAAAGAGATCCACAAAAAGAGATGAATTGCAAATTGAGAAGGAAAAAGAATTGGAAAGGAAAAATTGCAAAATGAGATAAACAAAGAGCATGAAGCTCAACTAGAGTTAGAAAATTGAAACAACAGGCTAGCTCATCAGACTCTTCCAAGCCTCTGGGTTTTGATGCGGCGAAAATATTCGCCTGGTTCCAAATTTCAGGAACAAGAAGTAGACAAATTCTTCTTACACTTTGAGAAATTTGCCACAGCTTGGAAATGGCCCAAGGAGTCTGACCTTGTTGCTACAGTCAGTGTTTCATTGGTAAGCCCGAGAAATATATTCGGCATGTCATTAGACCATGTAGTGATTATGATTGAGGTTCAGCAGGCGTGCTCAAAGCATATGAATTGGTGCCAGAGGCATATAGGACAAAAATTCATTCAGGTCTTGTCAAAAAAGGATGACCAGACACATGTTTAATTTGCCCGTGTAAAGGAACAATGTTTGGATCGCTGGCTTTTCTCAAAAGAAGTCGGGCCAAATTTTGTCAACTTAGGGAGTTGATGTTAGTTTAAGAGTTCAAACAGTTTCTACATCCCGATATCAAAACACATCTGGATGAAACAAAATTGACAGTTTGCGTGGCAGCAGCCGTAAAGGCCAACGATTATGCATTGACACACAAATTTTAAGCATACTATAACTAACTGTATGGCCTACCAAGATTTACTAGGTACACAATACAACAATAGCCGTGTTCTAACATGGCGTCTCATGGTAGCACTCAGGATGGAATCCCAGTCAGGTTCCCATGAAAAGGGGAGTAAAGCAGTAATGGGTGCTATCAAAATCCTGGGATGGGACCCAAATCACAGTTCACATGCCATCACATACTGTAAAAAAAGCCAGGACATACAAAGTCACGGTGTTGGAGATACATGGCTTATCCACCCAAAATGGGAGAGAGCCACAGGAGTTCAAACCAATAGGTTGGGCAGTACCTTTGAGGTCAAAAGTTCATTCTTCCGTTCAGAAACCAGAAATCCCACAAAAGGGAATTGACCAGAAAAAGTAAGGAGGACTTTAAGCCTTTTGTTTTGGAGGATTTGTGTCCTTTCCATGTGATAGTTTTAAATCCAAAACCCATTAGAACCATGCGGGACACGTGCTCGCGCAGTCCATGATAAGTGGAAGATGCACTTCATTTGATATTGAGAGTTCCACAGGAACTAGTTGGCATTGATTCAGGGATCGGTTGGATTGTATTTAGTGCCCTCTTCACAAAATGAACATTTGAATCAGACTTGGTTTCTGGACCTGTCACAATTGGTGTTCGACAAGAACTCCCAGTTAAAGGGGTATCCATTTTGTTAGGGAATGATTTGGCAGGGGGTAAAGTACTCCCAGATCCCGTAGTCTCCCAGGTGCCCTGTACATGATAATTTGATGAGGAAATAGAACATTTTCCAGCATGTGCAGTAACTACAGGTCAAGACTCAGAAAAGCCTCCCATGAAAACAGTGAGCAGGTGATGAGTCAAATACTCACACATATAGGAAGAGTGTTTAGGATGACTTGGTCCCCAAATTTAGAGGATACTTTTATCTCAAAGTTAGCGGACATTTGGAGGTCATCTTCCCTCTCAGGGGAGACTAATTCCCTGTTGTGAAAATCCAGCCCTGAGCACACAACCAAATGACAAGCTGGTAAACAATGAAATCCAGCCACTGAGCATGATAGAGTTAGGGACTGTAAAGGAGACCCTTTAAGCCATGACAAGCTGGTAAGAGCAGCACACAACGACCAGCACTTAGGAAATTAGGTGAGAGGGCATTGTCGCAACAGGAACCGAGCAATTCCTGAATGTTTCTACAAGCAAAATGGTGTCCTCAATAGAAAAATGGCGCCACCCCGATTCACTGTAGATGAGGGAGGAATTGAAGGTCGTTCAGCAAATTGTAGTGCAAAGTATAACCATAGGGAAGTGATAGGCATAGCCACATGATAGTCCCATGGCAACACTTAGGTGTGAGAAAAACACATGAACATAATTAGGAGTCATTTTTGGTGGCCTACACTCATAAGCTGTTGTCCTGAGTATGTATACTTGTCATCACATGGTCAATTGGTGGGCAAGCCCAATCAGAAAAATTCCTACTGCTCCCTTGCAACCAATACCAGCATTTGATGGCCATTTAGTAGGGTGTTAATAGATTTGCGTAGGACCACTTCAAAGACAGTCAGGAATCAGTATTTACTGACCATCATGTGTGCGTTTTTGTCCAACACGATTCCTGAGGCTATACACCCTTGAGATAATAGGCACAGAGTATATGAAAGTCTACCAAAGTTTTTCACCTAGTAGGCCTTTCCAAAATCAATTCAGGCCTGATCAAGGATCAAATTTCATGTCAGGTTTGTTCCACAAGTTAAGGACCCTTGGGATTTCCAGTCCAGTTCTTCAGCATACCACCCAGAATCCAGGGGGCCCTAGAAGGAACCACCAACTTGAAAACAATGATCAAAAACCTATTGTTTGAATTTGAGAGGGATTGGGATGAGGAGCTCATCTCCTGTGCTTTGCTACCAGGGAGGCTGTACAAGAATTCAATTTGATTTAGTCCATTTGAGTTGGTGTTTGGTCACACAAAGTAAGGTGAACCTTGAAACTACTAACTGAAAGACTAGTGGTTGTGTGAAAATGCTGATGTGAATTTGCTAGACTATGAGTCTCATCAGACCATGCTCCAAAGGCACTGAAATTTGCAAACAAAATCTCATACAGAGTCAGGCAAAAATGAAAACATGTAGGAACAAAGATGCAAGGAAGCAAGTTTTTTCAAGCCAGGTGATAAAGTTTATGTGCACTTTTTTTTTTTCCAATACAAGTGCATCCTTGCAAGCCAAGTATCTGGACCATATGAGATGAGAACAAGTGGGGACCTTGACTAGTGATCAAAACACACCAGGTATACGTAAAATCGACATTATGTCACATAAAATCTCAAAGAGTATATATAATGAAATATGATGATGAATAAAGCCTGCATTGCATGTCATCTAGAGTTAGTGGATGAGTGTCCAAATATGACATCACAGAGTCGAACCTGAACAAACTCACTGTAAAACAGAAAATAGTATGGTGTCAAATTGGCAAAATTTTTGTTTAAAAACATAAAAACATACTTGCCAATTTAGACAAGAAATTAGGTCACCTCCCACAACGTCAACAAGGTAATTGAAAGGTTATCATGATGGAAACATATTTCCTGCTGTACCTAGTGAGACACATGTCGTAACCCATGACCTTGATGTAGGTGATTCCGACCCATAAAACAACATCCGTATAGAGGGTGAATCCATCAATTGAAAATATCAGGAATGAGGTGAATACATGTTAGACAATGGAATAGTAGAGCAAGCAAAGTGAAAATGGAGTTCCCCATTTATTCTGGTTCCCAACCGATGGGGTCTCCGTTTTGTCACAGATTTTCGGAAAGGTCCACCTCTGTTCCAAAACGCCTCATATCCCTCCCACGGATATTGATGATTGCATAGACAGAGTTGGAAATGCCAAATTTGTTAGCAAATTGATTTGTTGAAGGGGTATTGGCAACTTCCCCTCACTGACCGTGCCAAAGAAATTTCAGCTTTTTTTACGCCCGAGGCCTATACCAATAACCAGAATGGCATTTGGCCTCAAAAATTCTGCCGCAACATTTCAGAGATTAGGAACATAGTAGGTTGCAGACATAGAAAATTGTGAATCCTATGTCGATGATCTCCTTGTGTACAGTGAAGCATGGGAAGAACATATGGGACAGCTCCATCATTGTTTGAGAAATTATCTCAGGGCAGGTTAACTGTGAATCTGGTGAAAATGCATTTTGCATGCAAATGTCACATACTTGGCATGTTGTAGGACAAGGGCAATAGGCCATCACTCTGCAAAAGTTGAAGCAATGAGAAAATCCCCACACCACAGGGCAAGAGAGACCTCATGAGATCTAGTATGGTCGGGTATTACAGAAAATACTGTCTAAATTTCTCAGAAATTGCGTGTCCACTGACAACCTTCTGAGAAAAATCAAAATTTGTCTGGTCATAGCAATGCCAACAAGCGGTTTGCAGGAAAGATCAATCTATTTTGTGAATGCGCCAGTTTTGATTGTCCCGACTTTCAGAAAATGAAGTTGGCCGTTTGATGCCAGTGACGTAGGCTGTGGTGGAGTTCTCATGCGCAGAGGAAAATGAATGTAGATCATCCTGTATTTTATTTCTATTTCTCAAAGAAAGTTTGACAACATCAGAAAAACTACTCACAGATGAGAAAGAATGTCTTGCATTGCTTCTGTCATTGCAAAATTTTGAAGTGTACTGAGACAACAGTGCACCCAGTTCTAGTGTACAACGGATCACAATCCGTTAATTTTCATCCACAAGATGAAAACCGAAGCAAGACTTGTCAGGTGAGTTAACTCTACAAGAATACAACTGGACATAAGACATATCAACGGAAAGAAATGTCTTGGGCAGATGCCTTGTCCGAAGCTCCTAAATTTTGTTCAGAACTTTGATATTACAAATTTATGTAATATAGCCTGAAGGCAGCAATGGCAAAAATTAGAAATAAATGTAAATTTACACTCTGTAAACTGTATGTAAAAATTAACCACAAAATGGTTAAAGGTATAAAGCCAGATTTTTGAAAATTTTTGCTTTTTTTAAGTTTTTTATTTTTTTCTTTTTTTAAAGGGGAGGATGTTATATGGCCTCCATTTTTCTGATTCAACTTTAAAATATTATTTTCTCAATTTTATTTGAGAAAATTCTCACACAGGGAAAATTAATTTTGGTTTACTATAAAAGATAGAACGGGGAATTACCCTAGGTGTTTTTGCTACTTGCACCTGTTTAGATTGCACAATAGGGAAGTGGGGAATTCCCCAAGATGTTAAACTAGAAACTTGTTTATTATTTCTTTTGAGATCAAATATTGTGCAGAACCTAGGGAATCCCCCACAAGTTTATTATGAAATGATGTAATTTAGATTGTGAAATCTGAATTGATGGTGCAATGTCATGTTTATGCATAGGATGATGTAATGATTATTGTTAGAAGGGAAATCTAGCTTGTGGAAGATAAATAGAGATTGAGTAAGGACTCTCTGCTAGCAGTTGAAATCAGAAGGAGCTGACTAGGAGCTCTGGAGCTAATAACAGATAATTATAGCTATAGTTTTTTCTCTACAAAATGGTAGATTTGAGTTCTACTCTAGTGCCAGTATTAATATTTTGAATGCCGCCGGAGCTTGATAGCTACATTGTCGCTGTCGTCGTTTAAGCAAAGAGCTTTCAGTTTTGGAATCAAAAAGGGGATTCCAGTTTGTGTCCTATATGAGGTACAGAGCGACAAACTGATGGTGGTATATTATTACCTGGATTTTATTATTTTGGACCATTTGTCGTCGAGGGAGAGCCCCGTCGTCTTGAACTTCTGGACAAGATTACTTCAGGACTGAGAAGATTCCCTTGGAATTATTAACTGAGTTTTGTATGAACTTGTAAGTCTTGTGCGCTGTCATTTTGGAGTCTTCGCTGTGAGGACATACGTTTGAAAACTGCAACGCTACATGTGGACATCAGTGAAGACATTTTTTTTATACAAAATTAAAGTATCTAAATTGGTGTGTAATTGTGTAATTCTGATTTATGTAATGTTTTGGAATACCAATCTTGAACCAAATCAGTAAGATCTACTCTAAACTGTAATTATATATAATTTTAAGATCATTTTTGCCAAGGCTCTTTTATTTTGTGTTTGGAGGATTTTCTGACCGTAGGCGTCCATGAGACTTCATAACCGACTATATATCTATATATATATATCTATATGCTAATCACTATATATATATATATCTATATATATCATCTATATATAATATATATATATATTATATATATAATATTTGCGGTGATTGTTAGGCTGCTAGTCATTTTCCTCTAGGACGTAGGGTTATAATGCCCTTCTAGTTACGATTTTTTAAAACCATAGACATTTTTTTTTCTTCTTCAATTTTAAAGTCTTTCAGTAATTTGCATACACCTAACCTTCCTTAAGACAAATTACCGATTACCTTTCGACTTACTATTTTTTTCTGGCTTCTAGTGGTGAACATTTACTTACACACGACACTTTGGTGATAATGCTGTTGACCCAGCTCCTACCTTTTTTTTTTTTAAATCCCGCCAATGGCTAGGGTTTCAACACTTTAAAGCCACGATATTATAATGATTTCTTCAGGATGTAAAAAAATCGCGCTCCTAATTTTCTCATTTTGCACTGTTTGTATTGAAATTGTTGTACAGTGGCGGCGCCAGACGCTTTTTTCGTGGGGGTGGGGGGAAAGTGATTTTTTTTGGAAAAATGTTGATATTTAGCAAATTTTGGCCCCAAAATCGCTGATATTTTGCCCGAGTTTGGTTTTGCCCCAAATCGCTAATTTTTGTTTTGGCCCAAAAATCAATTTTTCTCCTGGATGTTCAACTGGGGAGGCACTGTTGTTTTAGTATAGACCCCGTAGAAGTGGCTCAGTTTAACACGCCGTAGTTGTAAAATATTATTAGGTCCTCAGAACCAGTCGTAATGATGCCATCTTCACGAGCGGTTTTAAAAAAATGCTTAGTGTCTGTTTTTTCGCAAAGAACATAATGTAAAGTGTTTTATATAAAAATACACTTAACACTACATTTAGGGACGAAATGGGCATTTTGAATTAGCTTGAATGGAATCGGGTGATTTTTGGTTTATTGTTGAACCACTCATCACTGGCACTTATCCTATTTTTTGCCCAGCCCTTTAACTTGACCAGGATGAGGACGCAAAAAATGATCTGTAAAATAATATGGACATGTTATGGTGAATAAGATTATCTCTGAAATTCAACTACTTAGTTATCCAGATAGACTAGGATTAATATTTTATTCATCTTTCCCTAAAAGATGGCTGGGAGACTCTAGTTGAATTCAAAACACTATAAATCGTATATATATATACTCTCTGTGCATCCGCTAGGAAGCGATGACTCTTTTCGACGTACAATCACAGATAATATCTATCGCTCCTCTACCTACCTTGGCTTGAATGCTTTAGTTGGAAAGAGCGTCGTGCTAGTAATACGAAGGTCGCCCGTTCGAATCCGGCAAAGCGCACATGGTTTTTTCAACACTGACGTGCGCTGGCCATCTTCAGGGAAAGATTAATAAATATACAAGATTATTTCTTGGCACTGACGCATTATACATTGTGTTAATTCTCTTTAAAGGTGCAACGAGAGATTTCACATAACAGGTGTCCCTAAAAAAATCTAAAGTACTATTTTTTGCCCTGATGTAAAGCTTTCCATCAAAAATAACCCCATCCGAAAGGATTAAGCTGAGAAAAATGTTTCTTTTGTACAAAAATTTGGAAATTTCTAATTTTGTATAGGAGCAAATACGAAATTCAGCCTATGTTTTATATTGAAATATAAGCAAATCAGAAACGCCTTTTTTCTCTCTCTTAAGGCATTTCTGTAGCCAAATACAAGGTAAGAAATCTATTGAGTGTCTAGTCTATATGAAATTACTATTGTGATACAATATTTGGGCGCCTCAAAAATCTCTCGTTGCACCTTTAAGGTACCCAAGTACCGTTGTACATACACAATGTCAAGGTGATACGGTACCTCGTTTACCTTCATACACGTGACGGTAGGGAAACTCGACAACTTCTAAATTGTGAGTTGTTCTAAAACTTTAATATTATATCACCCATGAACTTCGGGTGGAGTTGAGTTTCTCCTTGCTCCCTTGGTCGCCTGAACATACGCGCCGCTTTATTAAAAAATCTAATGTGATGGCGCTCTAAACAATAATATTGTTATTTGGGTAATAGCAAAGGATGCCGGTCGGCGTAACACGTGCATTGGACACGATCATTGCAATACGTCATTTCATGGAAGGTAATTTTGAATGGACTCCATACACATTTAGGCATGCATCGAATACAATGCACCTGGTTCACCTGAATATTTCGGATATTTCTGCAGGTGATTCTTTTGTATTCTTGGCATGCATGACTGTGTTGCTCTGTAGGACAACCTATTACAGTCCTGTGCAAGCGCAATATTTTTCAAAAAATAATTGTAGACTCTGGGGTATATTTCGTTTCAATTTTTATGTTGAATCAGCAACCAAAATATTGAAGATTAGCTCACTTTTAATGTAGTGCGATAGATTCCTTATGTATATCTTTATTTTCTCGCCCGGTTATATTTAACGAAATTATTTTAAACATTAATAACAAAGAAATGCATGCATCTTTTTCAACGAAGCTTTGATTACAAATTATAAATATTAATACTAAACATAAAAAGAAGGAAAAATACAACATTCATGTAAATAGCGCCGTCAGTGTAGCACAACTTTAAAGGCCTTTATCTCAGTTCGTCAAAACTGCAAACTAGCAATTTTCAAACAAACGTAGCTAGAAAACGAAAAATCATAGAATGTCGGTGGCCAAAATCGGCCAATTTGGACTAATTGCTCGGTCAGAGGTCAAGTCGATACTGAAAATGAGACTCGGTGTTATACTGTTATCAACAAACACAAATTTCGAGAACGATAATAATTATCACGCATGTCAGCTGTTTATTAATATATGCTTAATACTCCTTACGTAAATTTGTTTGTTTTTTACGATTTAAATCAAGACGAATGATTTATGATTTTCAGATAAACTATACTTTGCAGTGTTTTTTCTTGCGATAGAAATGCCAAATTCGACAAGCATGTAGTGACTTGATTCCCAATGTGTTCTGATACTGCAATATACCATGTTCATATTCTGCGTTGATCCGTATTAGCGTTTTACTCAGTCTCAAAAAATAAAGGGACACGCTTGTTCCAGCTGTACATGTACAGGGCGAGTCAAAAAAAACTTGACCCTGATTGTGTCCGCCATTTTGAGTTCTTAAATAAAATATATCTAATATATGCGGTATCATCGGAAAGTCTATTTCATTTCTTTAATTTGCTGCAAAGATAATTCCAATCGGATAAGTATAGGCCGAGCTACAGTCATTTCAATCAAGTAGTCGCTTTTACCCCTATCCACGGATTCCCATTTGAATGTACGACGGCTAATTAAGCAAATGATTTGATGATAAGGGTATGTCCATGTTTACGTCCAATAAAGTGGTATCTCAAAGATGTAAAAGGCAGTGATAAATGGTAAGTTTTATTTTAAAACACTTTTTTCAAGATGTTGCAAATGTTGGTCTACTTTAAAACCTCAAAAGGTTGTCACCGATGTCTGTTCCTTCATATGGTACGATTCATTCAACTCCTTCAGAAACTGATACATGTATTTCTATGAGTGATGAGCACGTAGAAACGTTAAGCAGGCATCGATGGTAAATTGTGACTGAATTTTGTGGGGTTAAATAGCATCACATTTATTCTGCAGTCAATAAATAGCCAGATTTTCTTCTGGACACTGATTTGCTTCGCAGAACGCTGTTCATGTTAATGTGAATCCGTGGACAGAGCGCAAAACAGACTACTTGATTCAAACGACTGTAACTCGATCTATACCTAACCGATGTGAATGATCTTTGTATCGAATTAAAGATAATGAACTATGCTTTCAGATGGTACCACATATATTAGATATATGTTACTTACAAAATGCCGGACACAATCAGGGCCAAGTTTTTTTTTGTTGACTCACCCTGTATATATAACTCCGGACGTCTGAGGAAGCGTTTCGGTATTAAAAGGTGAATTTAAAAAGGTTTAATAGAACAAGAAAATTTGGGGGTTTTTTACCTCGAAAAAATTGCAACCGAAACATTTTTTTGTGTTGTCATATATCAAATTGTCACAAAGTACTTTGTCAAAAGTCTAGCAAAATCACCAATGGGGAACATGTAAAAATAGGTAAATTTTGTTCAGGGGTCAAAAGTAAAAATAGGTTTTTTAACAGTGTTAGGGTCTTATTAAGAACAGAACTTTTGAGAACTATGCCTGATTGGAGGCTTAAACATTTGCAATAATATAGCTTCTAAGGCAGAAGTTTACCAAAGTTTACGACCACACCAACTTAGTAAAACAGTCCTTAATTCTTTTAACATTGTATAACTGTCAAATGTACAGTTTGTTGTAAAATATACAGTCAAAACCTGTAAAAGTTGTCTTTTTACAGTAGGACTATTTAGTTGACAGAATTTATTTTTCTTATCAGACATTTTTGTAACAAATCTCCCGAAAGGAGGATTACCGCCCCCTGTGATTTTCCTTACTGAATATCCGATTCGTATAAATTTGTACCACAGGATACCTTAGAGTTACTTTTTGGTACCAAAATAAGGACCAACTTTCCCCAACTCCACGTACATGGTCATTAAAATACCTAAAAAATTAGCTAATGTTCATCATGTCATGTTTAAAAATATCAATTTGGGCTGACTTTTTCTCATTTAAAACATTTTTGGTTAAAACTTACTTTGTCCACAGCAAAGACAAATTAATTAAATTGTTATATTGGTTAGCAATATAGGTATAGACATCGTCAATTTGATAATAGGGTAGTAAACAGTACAGCAGGGAAGTCATTTTGCCTGAGCGCTTTACGTGGTCTTATATTGGCCATGAAAATGGTTTAAGTGCATTTTACCATACTCCCATAACACAGTAGATATCAGACTGCATGTACATATCGTGATATAACCTACCATGTCTACTTTACTACTGTTATTTGGGTTAATTTGAGTCAATGTATTATGGGATATTAGATTGATTATTTGATTCTTTCACAAGAGGCTGCAAATCAGGTGATAACCTAGGAGTCATGTAATGGATTTCATCATATCCCATAATACAATATAGATCAGGTATTAAGCCTCTCATTTCATTTCATTTTATTCAGTACTTATACAATTAAAAATGATGATAACAAATAAAAATACACATAACCTATACAAAAGATTGCACATGTATAAATAACAATATAAAATCTAATGTATACAATGTGACGTGGGTACCGGAGAGATAGAGCTATTTCAAAGTGAGAAAAATGGAAAATAAACCCAGTAGTACCAAGGATAGCCCAAAAAGCCTTTTTTACAAAAAGCTTAATTCCATTGGGGTCCTTAAGTAGAAAAAGCAGCAACAGAGAGGCATGCATGGGCAAAAACATTTTTATAAAAACAGTGGACTGCCAAAAAGCAATGAATTGCAAAAAACAAAATTAATTTGAGCCTGCATGTACAGATCGTGTTGTCATAAGCTTTTACATTACTTTACCAAAGTTATTTGGAATAATTTGACACAATGTATTATGGGAATTGGCTTTGATTACTCGATTCTTCCACCATGGAAGTTGAAACCATCCGCATGCGCGATTTTTCTATTAAACTTTCAGGGGTTGGAACGGCGATAACCCCAGTGACAGTGTCTTCAAGACATCATACTTATTCTCCATTACAAATTCTTCTATATTCCCTTATATATATTACATACAGGTTCATATATAATATATTTACAACAGCAAACGAAGTTAAAACCTAAAAAGTATGCCTAGATTGCCTCAACCATTTCACTAATAAAATTACACCCCTCCACCAAGTAACGAAGCCGAAAACCTAAACACCTAAACACTTGAAGTGGTTGAAACCATCTCGCGAAATAGGTAGCACTTGGAGCTCAAACAAGTTGAAACAACTCCCGCAGATTGTATTCCTTCTTCAAACGCATTCTCTGCTACAAGATCTCTCGAAAATCACTTAGATTCAAATCATATACCTTTCCCTTCTACACCTCGTTTCTATCATCCCTAAAAAGTCGTGACATTTTCCGTCGTCTCGCCTAAGCAAATAAGTAAAGTAAACAAAATGCTACACTATATAAGACAACTCGACTCAACGACAAAAGCAATATGTGGGCGTCCCGCCCTCATAAAAAACGAACGCAGCATACACACTATCATTAATGCCCAGAATAACCACAATAACCCGGAGATCGCCCGCTTTTGTCATTACGTATATGACAATAAAGTTCGCGTGCAAACTCTAATGGATAATAGAATTGAAAAAAAAAAAATATTTCTTTAAAGTAGTTAATGGCTTTCAAATGGTTTTGATAACTGATTCGCTATCATTCACCAAAATGCCGTGACCGTATGCTTTTCAATAAACAATCTACAAATCGCTTACTTTTGTTATAGGAAAAGCACGTGCCGTCGTCATACTCTTCTAATGACTAACGAAAACGAGGAAGTTAATGTGAAAATGCGTATAAATTTTACTTTGCCCGAATTAGATTTTATCAGCTTTTAAAACAGCTTGTAGCAGTCATTTTTAAAACGTGGTCGACCCTTTCTTTAGACAAACAAAAAGAAGCCATTTGTGTACTGCAGATGATAGCAAAAAGTCGCTCCGATAAGCGACGGCGCCATGGTAAAATCATAGGAGGGGCGAAAATCATAGGGGCGAAATATTACACGATTACCTCATATAGGTAAAAAACCTAATTTTTTACACAATGTATTGCTTAAACCCCTGTTTTTCCTGAAAAAAAAAAAAAAAAAAAAGGGGGGGGGGGGGGGCTTCCACCCCCTGGCGCCGCCCCTGTTTTGGAGTACATGTTTATTTTTTGTCTTAATTTAAAGGTGCTTGTTCCGATCGTCTTTGTGACCCTCCAGATTTAACCGGAAGTAGTATCAAACTTTATATCAGATGAAAGGCCGTGTTTTTCTCATTGCCCTCCTGAAATTTCAGCTTCCAAAACCATTTCTTTCCCAAGATAATGACAAAAAACTGACCTTTTAATGGTTAACCATCAATATTAGCACACTAGTGAATAGAGCGTTGCACTGTACATGATGGCGTCTAGTATAAAAACCGCAAGTTTGTTTCCCACGGTAATTGGTGGTCAGCATCCAGGCTCCCATATCAATTATACTCGATTTGCGCTGATATAGGGACAACCTGTAATTTTTTTACGGGTGAGAGCTGTTTGTGAGGAGCGGACAGCAATTAAACTTTGCAGTAATCTTAGTCCGTGCGTTCTTAATAGTGTGTGCTCTATGGTCAAGACGTATACAGGTCAAAAATAGAGGGTCACGAGCAAAAGTAAACGTACGCTAAATGTGGAATACTAACATGTATAAGGCAGGCGCGCTATTGACTCCTGAATATGTAACAATGGGTTTTGCGCTTTCCAAACATGTTGTAGATACAGGTGATATGGGGCCTCATCATTCGTCATACGTTACCTAATTAATACGCCAATACAATTAGTCAATACCCACTTATACATTACGTTCTAGCCCTCTTTCTTTTCATCATTATCAATTGTGTGCTCTTTTTTCAAATGTCCATTATAGTTACGAAGCGGTCAGAGCCGTTTTTTTCCGAAAGTGGTTCTCTAGGACAATTCCGGAGGAAAATAACGGTCTGATGATATTCATAGTTAACAATAAAGGACAATTGAACAAAAGGAAAGGAAAATTCTAGAAAGAAACACCTCGCCTCAGGTGCGTACAAATGAAAGAAATAAACAATAGTGAAAGGAACTCAAATAAAAGCTAATTGTAAACACAGATTGCCATCTACACCACACTGGCCATGCGACATGCAGAAAACGAAATTCATAATCACCAATGATTCAAAATATACATGATTGTTGACCACACAATACGTATTTAAATTCCAAAATTGTTTGTTTTTTCATAAGATGATGCCGCAGAATCCAAGAGGGTGGAAAAACGTTTGATTTTTGATTGTCATGTCATTAAAATATGGCGGATGAAGAAGAAACTGCGAACGATACTTGCCGATTGCACTCCAGAAGGAATACAGACACAGAAACAAGAGAAAGAAATGTTCAAAAAAAGCCGATTAATGAATTTTTACGGGGTCATTATGGTATACTTTAAAAAAATTATGGGGAGAGAAGAGTGGTTGGTAGACCGAAATGAGATAAAGTCAATGGATGGGGAAGACAGTGGGTCTTCGAAAACTTCGAGAAATTCGGGACAACCGTAAATGTAATTCAAATGATTAAATCACGTGGATTACCGTAAATCATGTCTAATTGCGCGTTCACGTCAGCTGACAAACAGACATGTGTCAACGGCACCATTAAAAAGTTGTTTGAAGTTATCATGTTGCCCTTTTTCTTGCCATTAATTAAATTTCCCGAGTCAAACGGTGTGAACGTGCGCCCATCTTTTATTGACATTATCTATTACGGTCCCTACAACCGACTACGATTTTCGCCCCGTCGTAAAAGTTCGTTAGGGACCCTGACAAACCCGTAGAGTTCATTTAGTTTAGCGAATATTTTGCCGCCTTTTGTGGCGTTCCTGTGGCTGTATTTCTTATGGAGTACAATCGGCCAGAGTCATCCTTAGCAGCTCATTTACCCGCGATATTTATGGATCACGGCAATCAAATAGAAATTGCTTTTCGCATGTTGCATACTTTTGGCCAGTGTGTGTACTTGTGAGCTTATCTGTCGATTACTATTCAGCCAAAGTATTGATTCTAATTTATTCAAATTTCTTCTTCTTCACTATTTTAATTAAAGGGCCAATCGAAACCTTTTTCCCTCCTTTATTGTTGAAATAAACAACGATGTAAGAACAGTGACCTCATACAAAAGCTTATTGTGATTGTCGGATATGACCATTGCTGCTTAGATAAAACATGTATATCGACAACGAATCAGCCAAAGAAAGTGAGTCAAAGTCATGGAAATCTTCAGGTGACTCGATCAATACAAAAGCTTATTGTAATGTTGGATTACCATCTTCTGTAGCTAATACATTGTATATCGACAAAGAATCAGCCAAGCTAGCTATTCAAAGTCATGGAAAAATCTTCAAAAAAAAACAATCTTAAAATGTTTACTTTTCTTTAAATGATATCAATTGAACAATTGCTACCCGGAACGACCACTGGGAATACGGGATTTAAAATAAATTGAGGGAGAAAACTATAAAGATAAGGGAATTTCTGCCTTTGGGTTTCTTTATGCGCAATCGAGTGCCTATTGATAGCCGGAAAGGGACATAGCCATTTAATAATTGCCTTAGATAGGATATTTTCTTAGCTAAAACTTTGAGCACTAACCGGCGTAACAAGGCATTTGGTTACTGCCACCGCGGATAACTCTGTCTCAAGATCTTTAATTCGTGATGTTCAGAATCCGGGGTTCAGACATACGTGTGAAAGGTATTGTACTGAACCTACTTAATATCCAAAACTATGCCTACTCAAATAACCATTACAAACGGCTTAACCAGTCAATAGGATAATTTCTCAACAGATGGGCAACGACCATTTCTAAACCAGATCAGGCTTTCCTCGACCATAAGATTGTTTCTCCAGAAGAGTAAACCCAAAGAGGTTCTATATAGATAGAGAGGCAAACGTTACGTAATCTTTAGAAATTCACCGTCTCGCCATGTTTGCCGACCACAAAGAAAACCTAGAGTGCCAACAATAGAAAGCAATGGCTGCCTCCGATTCTTACACATACTGTGGGTGCCCGCTTTGTGTATACACTAATCGGTAGTGATACAAATTACTGTATGTGTTAGAGGTGGGGCAGGTTGTAAAAATAGTTGTACCTGGATCATTGTGCTCAGATACTCTTTTTTCTCATAATGACAATGCGCGCTTAGGGAAAAAGATGTATTCATTGAGGCGGTTTATTTAAATCAAGACACTGATGTGTTGTCTTTCATTCGTTGTGTGGCCATGGAGGACAAAAATTTAACCACCAATAGCACCCAACATCCAACAACTGAGAGGTTGGCGGATTGTTTGGACGAATTGACAGTATGTTTTTTTTTTTTTTTCTGTGGATAACAAGCACCCAACCTGATAATTGTTCCGTGCAATATTCAAAATGTCAGCGCAGCACGGACGACTGTTTGAATGCGTTTCACCCCCCCCTTGAGTAAACTATTATCGACCAGACCTTGGTGTTAGACTCCTGCCACAAGTGAACATGAACCTCTGAATTGGTGTTTTTAATTAAGAAAAAACGTAACGCTGCTTCAAAATATTAAAAAAAAAACAAATATATTCTCAATTTTACGTAAAATTATATAAAATTTTTTTCCGTTTTTTGCACGACGTAAATGTAAGATAACGAATTCAAAACACACCGTTTATTAAAAATAATGGTGTTTTGATAAGGTCTGTTGAGCCTGTTAGACTCGAAGCGGCGAGCATTAGGCGAGCCGCTAGTCGGAGTGCTTCATAACGGTGTGCTTCTCATCCTTTATCTATAGAAGACGGTATTCAATATACGTCAGCCACCAGACATGTTGTGGACAAGATGCATACAGTCCAGGACTACATACAATTAGCTGTCCAATCGATCCATGTTTATGGATTTAGGGTGCATTGACAAGTAATGTATGTAGTATCTGGAATCTCATCTTGTCCACCAACATGGGCTGTCTATTGAATACGGTCTAGACATAGTGGTCGCAACGTAGTTCTTAATAGTGAAGCACTTGGACAAAGTTTTGGACATGAAAACCTTCGGCCTAGACACATAACATGATAAAAACCCAAACACAAGTTGTAATTAACGTCGCCTAGAGTAACTTCTTCATTAAAAAATTGTCGGGGAATTACTTTGTAGGGTACAATTAAAAAATCTAGCAGAAGGACCATACAGTTAACTTATTTTTTATTCTATAAAAATATATTATTTTTCCATGCTTACCCGTTTAATTATAAATGTCATTTTTATTCTCTTAATTCTAATCCCATATTCTTAAACAACTTGCACTCAAAATTGGAAGCGTTTAATTCCTAAACACCGTCCTTTACAGTGAATTGTGTTAATGAAATATCAATCGCTTGTTTTAAAACTGTTTCAAAGTTCCATTCAGAAAAGTAAGTAAACAAAATTAAATTTGGATAAGGACCAGGTGGCGCGCACCCCTGGGAAGTACAGTACTGCTTCCGAAATAACTTTCCTAGAAATCAGTTCTACGTGTGTTCTCACATCTTGTATGTCATCATTCTCGAGAAATTAATTAAATGTCATCTTCTTTATTCCCGAATTCAGTGACTACCGGATGTTACAAATGATTCATTGACTCCAGCAAATATTGGGGGCATTGATAAGTAAATCCGCTCGGTTATGTTAAAGACCAAATACTTCACAGATTCCTTTTTCCTCTGGATCTGCAGAGCCATTGTTATTATCCATTCAAACTGAAAAAAATTGCAGGTGTTATACCATCCCCCGATTTAGAATTAAGCTATTTTAATGACGTGGAACACAAATTAATGTCCCGCTTTCGAAGAATAAGTAAATTGAGTTCTACTGTGTGTTCAATTTTCTTTCACCCCATATTTCATCCGTTATTCGAAAGGGAAACGAAGGTAAGGTGTACCATCGACGCCAAAAAAAAATCAAAATAAAAATTAAAAAAAAAAAATAAAAATTTAAAATTAAAAAAAAAATATTTTTTTTTTAATTTGATTTTTTTTTTATTTTTCACTGTGGATTTTTTTTTTTTCATTTTTTGTCGAGTTTTTTTGTTTAGAATTTTTTTTTAAGAATTTTTTAAATGTTTTTTTTTTTAGAAATTTTTTTATAATTTTTCTCCGCAGGTTTTTTTTTTGTGGATTCTTGTTTTTACTTTGGATTTTTTTTTTGGCGTCGCTGGAAGGAACGATTAAAAAAAAAATTGGAAAGGAAAAATTAAAATTTCGATATATAAATGCCTGGGATTACAAATGCCGGGAACCAGCAGCCAGCGGGAGGTGAGTTAATGGCCGGAGCCGAGTCTCTGTTTTGTTCTTGCTTTTAGAGTTGCCGTGTTGCAGAATATACTGTCGCATTAGATACCCACACAAATTGCCGATCTAAGTTTCCTTGCAGGGTGGGGCTACCTGGAAGAAGATCAGGACACACCCAGGAATAGAAAATGTCTTGTTGCCTGGAAACAAACAATGCACCAGACCAGAACCTTGCGGAAAGTGAAGCAAGCCTACGTTGTAGCCTGTAAGCCTACAGATCTCTCTGCTGGATCCTGATTTGAATGCACGGTGTTGGACACGATAAGACGAACTCACACCAAACATTAGAATAACATTGGATAATTTTGCTCTTTGTTGTGGATGGGTTAGGAAACGGGGGGTTGGCCCCAATAGTTTTGATTGAGGGGGGGGGGGGACTCAGAAGATTCCTGAGCCACCCCCCCCCCAATAATTTAACACTTTTAACACAAAAAAACATTCAAAATCCAAAGCTTTCCCCTACAGCAACCTCCCTTGTTCAGCGCGCCGCCCTTCGCGAAGGCCAGCGGGGGCCCAATCCTGAAATTCTAAGCCATTTTCATCCACGAAAAAAGTAAAGCTTTGGTGAATGTCTTGTTTGGCCCCCCGTGACGTCATTGTCCCCTAAACTCACTGAAAAAAGAAACTGGTGTATGAATGTGGCCAGGTAGTGTCGGTTAGGGGTGGCGTGCTTGTGTCGCACTGCACAAGTATAATTACACTGGATCAATAAACCAGGTGGTGCAAGAGGCCATTTTCGGACCCATGCCCAGGCTAATGCCTAAAATGGTTATACCATACGTCCCTCTTTTCTTTCTTTTTTTTTTTTTTTTTTTTTATATGAGAGAAACAACAGATTCAAGTGCAATTCCTTTATTTACCAGAAGAAAAGCAAAATAAAATATAGACCAAAAACTTATTTCAAATTCCACAAACGGGACACTTAAAAAATGGGAATAGTTTGAGCTAAGTAATAGGCATTAGTTAACATCCATTTTGTCAATGTTGTACTCCTAAAGCACTTTTACATTAATTGAGACCCCAGTTAATAATCTGACCAATATATAGACCAAGATTTCTCATAGTACATCTGTGTATAAGGGGGAGGGGTCATTATTTACGCCGGGGGGGGGGTGGGTGGGGGAGGTGGAAGGATTTGAGGGGGACCGAAAAGTTTTGAAGAGAGAAGGGGAACGTGAAATGTTCATCAACTGGAAGAGAGGGAACATATGTGAACTGTTAATGGGAAAATCAGCATGATCAAGGGGGGGGGGTGAAATTTTGAAACGGAAAGCGAGGGGGGTGGGGAAAACGCGAAAAATGTTTGCCAAAACACGTTGGAAATCCTCCATTCCCCATGGCATAAAGACCGGTCCCTTAATATGTATGTTATATGGGGGTTATATGGCAGGTGTAATCAACAGGATCTAGGAACATGGCTGCATCATGCAGCAATAGAGATTTCACAAAAATCCCGGCGTATTGATAGGTAGATACTAATTTCATAGGCCTGCCCTCTACTGGGAACTAATCTTTATAAAGAAACCTTCTTGTGTAGATACGGACTTGTCCACCCAACGGGTTTTCTACTACATTCGATCATCTTGTTTAGTATAGGTTGTAGGCTAAACACATGGTCCTGTCTTCAAATAAAGACAAACATATAAGTGTTAATATGACACGTCATAGTGGATAGTCATACCTATGAGTTTAATAATAGAAAGTAATACACAATAATCTAAAAAATAAGAATGATATACAATATTGTAAGATTTGCTTATAGGTAGCATCATAATTAACATAAGTACCATTTTTGGCCATTTTACACATATGGTCTAAGCAGGTGGAAACCACCCCCCCCCCCCCCCCCCCCCCACACAAACACACACACACACACCTTCCGACTTTGACGGAAACCCCTAGTGGTCCCTCCATTTTTTCGCTAAAATGACCGCAAAGGAGGAACTACAATTAAATAAAAGCCCTAGATATATTATAGTCAGGTTCAGACCTTTTCAAATGGGGGAGGGGGGGGGGCAGAAGGGGTGCCGACTGCATTTTCTGACGGGGGAGGAAGGAAATTTGGGTCCTTTTCCATAAGACACTGTACTAAACGGTCAGTTATTGGGGGGCGACGGGGAGGGGAGGGGGAAGGAAATTGGAAAGGGTCTGAAGAGGGGAGCACTAGCCCCTCCTGACACTGCTCCTGTGATACCAAGGATACCACCCATTCCCTGGACAATCACTGTACTAAATGCCACGGGGTATAAAACAGGAGTAGGATTCAACATAACAAGTTGGTTGTAAAAGGGACATTGTTTTGGGGGAAAGAAAAAGAAAAATAGGTTTAGTAGTTGGGGGGGGGGGGTTTGATAGGTAAGAGGTCTAAAGGAGTGAGCGGGGGGTATCTTTGAACCACTCGTTTCACACAGAATATTGAGCAATGAGAAGTGAGCTTTTTCAGTAAGCGAGGAGGCAAAGGACGTCAAAGAGGCTTCAAATACGATATTGCCGCTTCCATTTAATCGCCCAATCCCACAACAAACAGCAAAATGATCACATTTTGTGGGAACAGTTAATCTGAGAGATATTGCGCGAATGTAGTTATGCGACATGCAGATGCATTGCAATACGGCATAGCTACAGTATAGCACGGCCCGGGCATGGTACAGAGGCAGAACCAGACCCAAACAGCGAACTCAGTCCACTAAGCTCCTCTCGTCTCGTCTCCTCCGTGGCTGCTTTTCCGGCTTTGTATCCCGCCATTTATATAGCGAAAAATTTCGATTTTAAAACTCACATATTCATTTTTTTTCACACACGTACCAACGCCGCCCACAAAAAATCAAAGTGACAAAAAAAAATTACAAAAAAAATAATAAAAGTGCTAAACAGAAAACAATTCTACCAAAAACATTTTACAAAAATCTAACAAAACATTCTAAAAAAAATTCTCAACAAAATCTACACACCCATTTTTTTTATTCATTTTTTTTTGCGTCGCTGGTACACGTCCGCGGTGACCCCACGCCCATGAGCACAAAATGTTTGGCCCCTGTGCCTATACTTCTCTATGCCTTTGTGGCCGACACCCACACCCCACCGTAGCACTTGGCCCGTGAACGGTACCCCCCACTTTCTCCGTAAGTTAATGCTGCGTTTTTCGCAGAAACTCGAAAATCCTTCCAACACTTGTATGAAATGCAGGAAACCCACACAGGTGCGCCCCCAACCTTTAACTTGCAACCTCGACAAGACACAAACAACTGTTTTTGAGGGTTGCCAAAACGACTTCATTCTGCGGACACAGCCTTCTGACCGCGTGTTGGCAGAGCCGCCACCAAAAACCCCCCCTCGAACTAGCCGTTACCAGCGAAGTCACGACAGATTGCCCCCAACACTCCACAATTTCTTTCAATGAGCAATCTATTTTATGCTGGCCTCTTCGTTTAACCCTCTCTTGAATAAATGAAACCCACAAACTCTCCCATCAAAAGTTACCCCCTGCACTGCACACCCCCCAGCCAGAAGACACCAGGAAGTTTGAGGTGTATTTTCTTCGTGAATGAGGGCTGTAGCTCAATCTAATCGGGCCGATGCCAAAAACACAAATTCCCAAAAGCTTTGAACGGTCCATGGACAAAACACATGGTTGTGCAGTCTCAGAGAATCTGAAGTCGTTGTCCTATTCACATAAAGGCGACTCACTATACAATCGCATCAGTATTTGCTGTAGTCAATTGGAACGTGGGTGGATGGACATCCCTGAGTCAAGATATTAGGGGGCAAAGGACACGTACACACTTCTTTCAATACATTTTACCAATGAAAGATGAGCCGCTCATACTCTCATACTGAATGGTGACGTCTATTTCCGTACAGCTGGGAGGGAGATTTTGAAATTCTGGTATTGTGTGTTCATGACGTTCGAGAGACTTTTTTAGACCTCGGGTGGGAAAAATTATGTTCGCAATGAGAATGGGAAAATCCGATTGTTGTCTCGGATATCGGAAGCTGAAAACAGCCATTAAATACGACTTTCCGTTGTTCAGTTTGGGTGTGTTTTATGCAGTACCGTTGCGCCATGAGTCAATACCGGAAATTGAGAGGGGCTTGAAAACACGTTCAAATCTAAATAATGGTAGACTATGCGCGATATAATGTGACTAGTGACTATTCTACTTGTGTGTCGTTTACCTACTAGCCACTCATTAAGCGCCCAACCCACAGTGTATCATTGCAAGGTGACACTTCACTTTTTAAATAACCCGGTGACAATGTACCAATTGCATGGCTATTTCCGGCAGTGGAACAAGTTGAACTGGAATTGCAAATGGAGTATGATTGCTGTAATAATTATATGCGCGGAAAAAGGGTTATGGGCGCGGTCAACATGGTTTGCATGACAGTACAATGTACACACATTCGATGGTGTGTATAATTTAGGTCAGTCACCGAATGTACTACACATGCGCGAATTCAGCGTCGGTGACTGGTCACTAAAATTTGTTATACAGGCGTCAATGGAAAGCTTTGTTTGTGAGGAGATGAAGATTTTACACAAATAATTAAACCGTTACAAGCATCATTTAACATGAAAGTACATAATAAATTAATGTTTACCGGGAGATAGATTATTGGCATAATACAAACAAAAAAATGCTTATAGAACTCGGATTTTCTGAATTGGCTAGCTAACAAATATGGCTTCTCAATGATGCAAATTAATAACTTATTGTTACTGTTAAAAATATTATATTGCTTATTTTTATCTTTAAAAAATTGGGTTTCAAAAAAAGGACCAAATTTCGTTTATGTTTACATAAAAATTTTCCACTAAGCGTAATTTTGGGTCGGTATATTTAATAAGTAATTTGTTGCACCAACCGGGCAAAAATTTGATCCAGAACGAGCTTAATATTCACGTTATGCAAAATAATCTGAGCTGTTGTTTTACACATTTATTAGAAATATTGGAACGGCCCATTGGGTAAGCTGTACAGTGTACACATTCTCACGTGTATATAGTATCACTCGCGAATTGTCATCAATACAATGGAAGTCTTAACGCTTTATCACCCCGCAATGTTTTACATTTTTAATTCCGATTGAATTTGTCGAGGAAGGAAATGCAATAGAATTTATGGGTTTGGTCAAGTTCACAGGAGGGACCAGAAAGCATTCAAAATTGGGTGTGATAACATCATTTGTGGTACCATTGATTTATCAGAGAATAAAAGAAATTTCCAGGTGACTGGTGTGAATCTTTCATGACACTGATGTAATCACTAGTTTCACCAAATGATTGTCGTGAGTAGATATTCTTTTTTTTATGGCCCTGTTTATTTGGAATGGAATGTCCACAAGATTTGTGCGTAGAAGTTTATTCATGTCATTCTGGGGACCTTAAATCTTTGCTGTTTTTACTGTATTTTGATTTCAAAGCCGGTCGTATTTAAGAACACGAAGTGATGTGAATGCAAATATTTCTGAAAATGAATACTCTAAAATGGTCCTTGATAATGTTCGTTTTAGCCACAATTTTTAAATCTAAAAAAACTGACCTTTACAGTGTGCAATCTATGGAATTTAGTATATTGTAGCTATTTAAAAAATGAATAGACGTATAAAACAGGAAGACTTGAGCTTAAACGGCCATGACATATTAATATGACTAAAAGTCGATTCTAAGGTGTGTAAGGCTTCCCACCAGTAATAAACGTGAGAAGAGAGGAGAAAACGGTATGTCCAGCCCCCACTGCAAATGAGGTTGGTTTTTTGGTGACCCTCGCCGAAGTATACCTTAAAAATGAGAGAAATGCGAGGATCTGGTTGCAAATCATGTTTGCTACAATATTAAGTATAAAAGATGTAGGGGAATATTCAAAAAAAGGTTCAGTGGCGTAACGGGCCTGCCCGCTCTGAGGGGTAAATTTCCCCGGTCTGGAATTTTACCTCTCGGGGGGTCAAAAAGGCCAATTTTTCCCGGTCAGCAGAGGGCTAAAACACGGCTGATTTAGCATGATTTTTGCCAATTGCCAATTTTTGCCCGGCCAAAGGTCGTCAGGGGGGGGCAACCTGCCCCCTTTGCCCCCCCGCTGGTTACGCCACTGAAAGGTTGTCATGGTATGTATTTTGATCCGACAAAACCAATTTTTAACGTTATTCTTACAGGGAAAACCGTGACTGAAAACGGCTGTGACCTCAAGGATCCACGGTGCTGCTAGTCTTGGCAGTCCGTTGCTCGAAAATTTTGGGGGATAACTACCCCTAAATTTTCATGATTGATTGGGTAGGAGAGATGATGACTTCAAGCAGAATGTTGATTTAAGGTCTTAGATGTTCAATTGAGGAGAAATGACGTTTTCATCTAGGCCATTTTGTACAGGAACGGAAGGTTGAGCAGCATTGAGTGGTGTGAAACCTATACGAGCTGTGTTAGCAGACAGCGAAAATTGTTTCGTGTGAACCTTCCACGGACTTCGGTAAGTCAATTTGATTCTGTCAACTTGTTTTCAAAACAATTGGGTGATACTAAGCAGAGTTACCCCGGGCCTAGTGTTGTCTATGCAGAGAGGGGGGGGGGGGGGGGGGGATCAGCGCAGGAGGAATGCTCGAGAAGCAAATAGGTAAGTGTGAATGGAGTTGTAAAACACTCTAGGCTGGATTCGGTTTGTTTAGCGAATGTAAAATGACCGGAGTTCTAAGGTGAGCATCAGCCGTCTGGCTTGCGCAATGTTTAGCGCGATTAAAATATCCACAATAAATGGATATTAAAAGGTAAGCCAGACAACTTTTGTGATGTAAGTTGCGGTTTTACAAATGATGGCAGCTCTTCTTTATCCAGAAAGTGAAGCTATTTTGATACCAAGTTAAATTGAAAGTGTTTGTCAACTAATATGACTTTGGTGTGACAGGCGTACAAAGCAGCCCCCCCCCCCGAGTAAACCCCCTCCCCGAATTTTTTTTAAACCCTCTCCCCGAATAAGCCCCCTCCTTTCCCTTATCAAAGCCAGGTGCGATAAGGAGCAAAAAGAGTTCAGTTATTTTATTTCTTGATATATGCTTTTTTAAAGCAATGAAACAAATGTTTTTTGGGGTGAGCGTATCTAGAATCTTCAGTAGATGCCGAATATGGAATTTTTTAGGACAGTACTATTTGTTGCTCACTTAATAAAAAAAAAAAATTATTTCAGAGAATGATCACAACATGTGAAGGAGGTTTCAAGGAGACAAGAAATTGCATTAATTTACAAATCTGAGATCTCTAGGATTCCACCAGTAAATAAACGGGAGAAAACGGTATGTCCAGCCCCCACTGCAAATGAGGGTTTTTTGTTTGGTAGGACCCTCGCATAAGTGATACCCTTAAAAACTGAGGAGAAATGGCGAGATAGGGTTGCAAATCTGGTTGCTTTGATATCAATATTTAAGTATAAAAATCGGTAGGATATCAAAAAAAGGTTGTCTTGATATGTTATTTTGATCCGACAAACAATTTTAACCGTATTCACAGGGAAACACCTGATGAAAAAGTGCTGTTGTGCCTCCAGGATCCACGGTGCTGCTAGTCTTGGCAGTCCAGTTGCTCGAAAATTTGGGGATAACTACCCTAATTTATGATTGATTGGGTGGGTGATATGATGATCTTCAATGGCAGAATGTTATAGCCTTAGGTTACACACACTAACTAACTTATACACAGTAGGTCTATGGAAAAAAAATGGCAACTTTGAATTTTGGGTATGTTTCTTTCAAATTTAAAACTCTCACACAGGAAATACAACAACATCACCCAAAGTACAAGCTGAAATCAACCAAGTAACCAAATTTTGGACATTATGATGACCGGAAAAAAAAAATTTTTAGTTACGGAAATCACCAATCTTGCACGATGTCAGACCGGCAACCCAAGATTTTCTATAGTCGCCAAAGCTCAGTAATTTGCACCGATGTGAAATGATGACCGCGGAAAGTAAATTTCCTCAAATTCATGTCCCCAAATGCCGCTTAGTTGGAAAACATACCCGTCTCCATGTCAATCATGAAATTTCATCACTTTTAACAAAACTAGTGAATTTTCAGACATTTTAAAGCACTTTTTCCAGATGCCATGCAAGAAAGTAGTCCATCAAAGATGTCGGATCCGTACGCAAGCCAGGTTAGTGGGGCTAATAACCTTTAGGTTGAGTTGTTCCATTGAGGAGAAAGTGACGTTTTCATCTCGACCATTTTGTACAGGAACGAATGGGCATTTAGTGGTGTGAAAACCTATATCCTAGTAAGCAGTTCTTTTTATTTTTTTGCCGAGGTCCCAAGAATCGCATAGAAACCACTATGGCTCGATTCTGTACGGAATCTAAGTCTTCATAAGTTTAAACATTTAGTCTATGAATTGTCATTACAGCAGATTTTCATTAACACTTAACTGCATAAGAGTTTGCACTTCCGTTAGTGCAAACGGGGGGGGGGGGGGGGGTTCCCATAGGGACCCCCCCTAATAAAACCACTTTCCTATAGGATTTTTTGATGAATCCACCAATGGTTAGAAGGCTTAAAGGACATCAACAATAAAGAAAATCAAAACTGAAGAAAGTTGTTCAGTCAGAAAATTAGGGGCGGGAACAAAACATTGATTTAATTTTGCGTTTCACAATGAGCGAAAAAAGCACTAATTTGGTCTGATTTTCTACAGTATTGATTCACCTAGACTTGTGCTGATTGGTTTAATTGATGAAGAATGGACAATATATTCGCACATTAAAGCACAAACATAAATGTCTCATGCCATTTTTATTGTTTTTAGGGTACTTGTTAATTTCCATAGGGTCCCTACAGTAAACCGCTTACATGATGTATATAAAATATTATGGCCTCAATGGCTACTATACTTGCATAGTTTTTTATTATTGACTTTGTTTAATGGTCACTAGTGTAGCATTATGAAAATCCGAATCACAGAGTAACTCTAATAAGATTTTTCATTTTTGTCATGGGCACTCCGGTAGGGCAAAGGGGGGGTTCATAGCGATCCCAGGCTATTAACGCAGAAAAACGACGCGATGGATTGAATTTTTTTTGCACCAATGCAAGCGCAACTAAACGTTAAACAAATCAAAAACAAATAAACCAAATAATTGCCGCGTAAAAAATCGCCGGCCTGTGTGAAAACAAAAATGGTACCTAGAACCCCCCCCCCTTAGTGCAGTTAAGTGTTAAATGTTTTTAAAAAAAAAAAAAAAAAAAACTTTTGGTTTTGTTTTGTTAGGGCCGGCTTTTTAACGCTGGAATATATTTGGTTTATATTTTTATACACTAACGGAGTTGCCCATGACAAAAATTAAAATCTTAAATAGAGTTACTGTATTCTGATTTTCATAATGCATTAAAAACTCGGTGACAAATAAAACAAGTAAATTAATTAATCAAAAAATTATTGGAACGTATAGTAGGCCTAAACTTGTCAAATATTTTTAGTTTTCTGAAAATCGAGTGTAAATCTTTTTGACTCATCCTGTATCCGTTGAACATATTTTTTTCCTGTTGATCTTATCTTCCCTTTACCATCAAAAACAAATGTCGAATTTTTGGTCTAATCTGGCATTACAAATCTGAGCTCCGAATATAGCCTGCAACAATTGTTCATATTGAAAAAATACGATTAACTTAAGCTGTCCATTTTGTAGTTGTATTCGATCGTTACATTTTAAAAGAAAATATGGGGAAAATTGAAACATTGTTATGCAATCACACTTCAAAATGATTTTATTAATTCTCATAGCACGTGTATTTGGTAGGATCACACGCACGTGGGTGGAATGCTATAAATTGGTTCAACGGTTGAGTTTATATAGTCTTAATTTGACTTTTGAAATATCAAATATAATTACAAGTTACTTGGAAACAATCATTTCATGTTTTCATAATAATATATTTTACATCTGGCCATTGTACAAATTCTATGAGATACTATAAAAAATATCTAAATAAATAACCCAGCTGACACAAAATATTATTAAAAACCTATCAAGCATATTTTTCGCAGGTGTTGGTGTACATAGACGATTCAAATACTTTTATCAGTATCGACAGAAAAAAGAAACATGTTTTATATGAAAGAAAATTATATAATAATTGTTTAGAAACTTAGAAAAATGGAAGAAAAAAATGACAAACATGGTCAGAAAAAGATGACTGAGTTGAAGCCATGCAATTAACAGGTCTTATATAAAAGATAATTGTATAATAATTAATTATAGACTTCAAAAATTGGAGAAATATTGTCCCTTGGTCTAAAATGCATTAAATCTAGGATAATTACGGTATTTCAATGTCATTTTTCGGTGTCATTCAACAAATGACAGGGCGTCACCAATAAACTCCATTAATAATTTACATTTTTTTTATCAAAATCAGAGCAACTTTAAAATTTGACAACTGTACAACTGAAATTGACCGTTTTATTGATTTTTGCTGTATTTAACCTGTAACTCAAAGACTTGAGGTTATAGATACATATCTTTTTGGAATCCTTATGGTTAGCCAAATAGCGTGGTATGTACTTTTCGAAATGATTGGATCAAACTAAAAATCACTAATCTTTGTCTGCATCCCTCCTTAAGGCACCATTTGCTTAAGAATATCCCCATCTGAAAGTATTAAACTGAGAAATGTTTCTTTGGTACAAAAATTGTGAAATTTCTAATTTTGTATAGGAGCAAATACAAAATTCAGTCTGTTTTATATTGAAATATAAGGAAATCAAAATGACCTTTTTTCTCTCTTTTAAGACATTTCTGTAGCCAAATACAAGGTAAGAAATCTACTGAGTGTCTAATCTATATGAAATTAATGTTCTAGTATGCGATGCGTGTTTCTTTCTCCACTTTGAATTATAATATGTTAAGAAATGCGGGTAAGCATCAGTAATGATCTCGTGTACTAGATTGTATCGTTCTGTTAAGGAGAATGCGCGAGAAGTGTTGATTCGTGCTTCCGAATCCCCGAGCGTAGCGAGGGGATTTGGATAGCACGAATCAATAACTTCGAGTGCTTTCTCCGACTTAAACCATTGCCTTTTAATAAAAATTGTTTACAGCAATTACGTGCATATGGTTTGTATACATGTGGATTCAGTTGCATGTTTTATAATGTGCTTATACGCAATTGAATTGTTACACACGTGCTATTTGTAACACACTTCTTATTTGTATACCTGTAGATTCGTATATATTGATCGATTAGTCAATACTGTAAAATCAAGCAAGCATTAAACCATGGTTAAACTGATTTGCTGTAAACACACATCTGTTATTGTATAATTGTGGATTCGTGATACGACTTTTCAAATACGAAATTCTTACACACCTGTTATTTGTATACCTGTAGATTCGTACATAATACATGTGCTTCAGTTAGGTTATTGGTACAGTGAAATCAAGCACAAGCGTTGAAATCGTCCATTGCTAAATGGATAGTATGGTTTTGCAGCTGGAATTTGTCGTGGTCGTGTTTTCCCTCCAACAGATAAAATGGATTCCGATAAAGAATTATTTATCAAAGTAAAATTATTCTTGAGTCTGATACAAGTGATGTACATCCAGATGCCTTGCTAAACGAGAAAGTTGGTTGAACTGACTTAAACCATTGCTCAAAATGTAGAATCAATGACCGTATTAACCTTTGAATAACTGTGAATTCGTAACTTTGCCTATCCATTGAGAGTCTGAAAGCCGTCAATTGTTCGAGTCCACGCATCAGTGCATGTAGGAATGCAGCATTTAGTACTGCAGTGGCCATTGCTTTATGCACATGCACGTGCGTGTCTTGTTGTCCGGGCTTGTCTAAATTTGCTACCCAATGGATATATGGTGGATATACGTTATCTTGGAATTACAAACTAAAGCCTATCTTCGAAAGCACTTGCGGGGAGTTTATTTACTGAAGAAAACGACAACAATAAATATTTCAAGAAACCAGATACCCAGCTCACTGCAGAATCACATACTTTGGAATATATTTACCAAGCGATAATTTACAAGCGACAAGGTTTAATTTTGGAATTATTGTCCTATTCCTCCGGAAAAGTTCAAGGATTACGACATGTCTAAATGCAGTCCTAAGGTGCGTGATCTTCTTGTTTTAGGCCAGAAATTGTCTCAGCTTCAGGCGCTCAGGCGGGTATAAAGGTTTTAAAATCGTTTTCATTACATTGCTGTTTTGAAATGTTTTCGAGTGTTTTATCGACAAATTAAATAAAATGGCCGATAAAATGAGCTAAAAGGAAATACATTAAAAAAACGGGTAACACAGAGCCTTTTTGATTTCAAATACAGGGTTTTGGGCAAAAGAAGCTAAGATAACCCTTTTTGCCATTATTATTAAAAGATAAAATGTCAAATATAATGCGTATTGTGTTTGCATTAGTAATTCCTCAGAATGTTTAATATGGATAATTTTTTCCTGAAGTCTCCTACATTTTGTGACCTCCTTTGCGTCCCTAAGATTTGTGAAGCGCCCTATATATAGGACCCCATTGCAAAAATAAATTAGTAAACTTTCTACATTTGAGTCCTATAACTACGTGAATTGAGTCATAACTCAGACTCATAACTAAGACATCATTTTGACTAACTAGTCAAAACGATGTTTTATAGGACTAATTTGTAGAAGACTAAGTTATAGTTGTAGTGCAATTTTGCCGTTTTCGCTAGAGAACAGATAATATACCTAGGCCTAATCATTATCATATTCATATACGTACAAGATGATTGAAAACAAATGAACAATAACCAATTATCGTAATTTGCAACATTCCAAGGCAATGTACACTCGCTTGACAAGTTAACTCTAAACGATATCCTTAATACAACAAATAAACAATTATCTAACTTCACATGATGCGTTTAAAGTGAAAAAAATCTTTACATGAAATTGTAAGCCTAACATAGGCTTAAATTGTTACTCATTATACAGAAGAAAATTAATTGAAATTAAAGTTAAATAGAAATGCAAACAAACAAACACACCAAAAATAAAATAGTAATGGTAACTTGTATAGGCCTACTATGAGTCATTTCCAAATTTGCTCGATTTTACGTCACTGGGCAAATTGAAAATAAAAAAAGTAACTGAAATAACAGGTACGATTTATAGAAATGACAAATATAAATCACATACATCATTATATAAATCATTTCTTAAAGAGACACTGGCACATTTGAAAAAATAGTGCGCCCTCAAGATTTTTCAAATCGATATTTAGCATGGTTGTAAAGCTTTTATATACAAAAGCCTCACCCGAATTTATCTTATTTCAGGATTAAGACAAATCAGCTTCCTTATGGGTAAAACGGAACGATTTTGTGATTTAACGTCGCCGGCGACGCGAAATTCAGCAGAGGACGAAAATGGCGTTTAACACAAGAACACGCACGCCGTATGCATGTTTCCCACGCCATGCACACTGTTTGACCGGTCTATAACCTTTGTGGTTTTAATATCAGTGAGTACGAGTCAAAAATATTCATGTAATATACACATTTGTTGATTAAAGTTATGGAAAACTTAAAAGTTAGCCTACAAATTACCAGGATATCTTTATCCTCATATCAGTGTCCCTATCTGTTTTTGGGGTATGTTATTTTTATGTGTAAAATATATCTCTGTTCTTCCAATGGCCTAGACTATCATTTGAGAGCAAATTTAAGAAATTTCATATTTTGTGAAAATGTGCCAGTGCCGCTTTAAACGTAGCAACAAAATTACGAACCGAAATGATATTCCTTAAAAAGATGAAGAAAACATAATTGCACAAAATTAAGCACGTAATACTAGAACATTTTAATAGCTAAAAAAAGGGAGAAAATGTTAACGTTATTACTTGATGTTTATGATAGTTTTCTGTTGTTGCTTTTGTACACTAATGCAACTTGCCAACTTGTAGATTATTATTTTACGAATCCACACTTTTTGGCACGAATCTATGGTGTACTGTAGATTCGTGCATATTCGCCTACCATATTCGCCAAAGGTATACCGGTGACTTCTATCGGTGAAAGTTATGACATAGTTCAGGCCGGACGAAGTATAAGCGCCACAGATAACACACGGGGTTTTACAGGACAGTCCATTATTCTCCATCAGCCAGGAATTACCTTATCGGAATTGACTATAGCGAGGTCTTTGTCATGGCTCATCTGGCCCGCGTAGTTTAGACGCAACCATGTGGAGAGCGGATAATTGATTTTTACGGTCCTACTTAACCTCGTACCTTCTGCACCCAAAGTCAAAGACCTTAACCACTGTCACGCTCCTCCACAATAAGAGATATAAAGTTTTCTTCAAGCAGATATCGGCCATCTTAGAAAATAGCGGTTTACGTAAATTGCCGCAGTTTTGGGTTTAGTTTGGAACCCCTTGACCCGGATGATGTTTCAACACTAAGATGTCGGCCATTTTGGAAAATGGTACCTATGAAAATTGCCATCACTTTTTAATTTTGTCATCATGTATTTTCATGAACACAACCCAATGGTCGATTTTAGCAATGATTGCAAATGTTATTATTTCGGCCCTGGTTGGTAGAAATCTAAGGCCCTTTTTCACATAATGCCAGGCAACTTATTATTATCACAACAAGGAGACGTCGAAGAGCTTTCTGGACAGGCTCCCGCGCTCGCTGCTCTGGCAAGGCGGAAGTCCAGTAGAATATCTTAAGTTTCTCAACTCTGCCTTCTTTCAGGAAGGGAGTAGTGTCTTGATTGTCCCGGGACACTGAACGGCCATAGTTCAGACCCATAAAGGCTTCGGCAAGACGGTTTCCTCCAGTCCCCTCTTTTCCAATCTGGTGAAAGGTATGTTTACTGCTCGTACCCCGGTTCGCAGCCTTGTTCCGGAGTGGGATTTGCCGCTGGTCTTGCATTTCAAAGAGTTGAAAGAGTTTGCATTCACCCTAGAGCTTAGTCTTGTGGAACTTTCTAAGAAGACCGCTTTCCTAGTGGCGGTGGCTTGTGGCCGTAGGGGTTCCGAGATACCGCATGGGCATGCAGCAAAGGCCACAGCAAACCGATGAAATCTCAACAGTCATCCGAAACGCAAACAACAACAACAAAACAACGGGTAAGCCAGGTAGTTATTCTTATCGTGTCCATACAGAGTGGTTCTCAAATATGCTCTAGCCAGTACGTGGCTGCTTCATTGAATTCGGCAAGGTCCTAGTCTGTGAACGGTTGCTCCAACAGTGGGCAGACCAAGAGCTGTTCCATTGTCTGTGGTGCTCTTCCAAAACCACAAACAGTCTCGATATCCTGATCTGCTTCCAGGTAGCCCCACTTTTGTAGGGAAACCTTAGCTCGGCCGATTCCGGTTCACAATCTGTTGGAACATCCCATTCACGCAATGCGAAGTCAGTTCCAGGTGGAAGATGTTTACCGGGTTCAATGACAATATAATGTTACTTGGTTGATAGCAAGTCTTCCTTTCGGTTGTCTCCTACTTCATCTTTTGTGGCCAAAATTGATTTTTCAGTTTTTAGGTATAAGGACGTCCCAGAGAATCCCTTCCAACTTGTCAGCGTCGTATTGCCACCTGGGGCGCCATTGAAGTTTGTACAGGGGTCAACTGTCAAATTGATGATATTGTTGCAAAAACCCTTATCAATGTGTTCCTCTCATCATAAGGATTTAGGAAAGGTATAGTTTGCCCTTTCTGGGATGGATCGTTCAGGAGTTATTAGTAAAAAGGTCAAAGGTCATTATTTTAATCTACAGGGGTCAAAATGCACGGATTTTGATGAAAATGGTCTCAAATTGATGCTTTTACCAATCCAATTCATATTCAGAATAGTTTGCCCTTTCCAGGATTACTTCTTACCATGGTAACACCCTAATTTGGCCTGACTCAAAAGAGTTCAATGGACACGGATTTACATTCGAGTGTTACCATGGTAACGAGATTCCTAGATAAGGCAAACTATTCTTAATATGAATCGGTTTGGTCAAAGGATCAATTTTCTCTCGTACTTCTGGACAATTGCAGACTACTGAGCACGAGCTGACGCTGGGAAGGAAGATGATCTCGGCAATAGAAAGAGAGAGAGAGAAGCGGCCGGTAGGACAAGTCAGAAACAAAGATAGAACTTGATGTGCTCGAAAGAAAGTTAAATTACCACATTTAAATTTTCCTTCTACATAAAGACAACTTTTTCACTCCTTCATAAGCATATTTTTTTATTGTTACTGGAAAACACCTATGACGTGACTGACGTCAGTGAGTAGTAACGCCTAACCACCTTCAGGAAGTTACACTTGATTTCGTGGATAAAGTTTATATCTGTAATGAAATTATAATGGCGGTTTTATATAAAACAATTGCGGCCATTTTGAAATGGACAGCACACGCTAACGTGCAGCTTTTCGGGGCAGAAGCATACCTAATCCCTTCAAGGTGATATATGGGAAAATTAATCACCAATTGGGTGCAACGAGCAGAACATCTGGTGATGGCAGCTCATGGACTAATAACCGTCATGTTCATTAACTTTGACCCTATTTTTAATCATTTATTCGAAGAGGAAGAAAGGCAAACAAAAGACATGAAAGAAAAGTTGTTGGGCAAGCCTTGTCCTAACAACTTTGTGCAGAACCAAAATCCGTAACTTATTGCTTTACTTCATTTCTATTCAATTTACCGCGTTTTGAGAAGAACACTTCGTGTCAACGACCAATATTATAATTTCAACTGGTTAGTTATTGTGAAAGAGGACGGGTATTTTGTTACTCAAGCTGAATCGTGGAGGTGATAACACCTAGAATCTTTTCAACTGCACGGCAATTTAACAATGGCTCCGCATACCGGACCGATTGTTGAATATCTTTAGTTCATGTTTTGTCTTCACAGTTTTGTCTTATACAGTTGGTTATTTGGTCTACGCCTCACAGTCTATATGGAGTAAGCATCTGTAATTAACAGTGTCATAAGCTGCGGATAGGTCGACGAGCACGACTCAGGTTACAAAACATTCTCGAAACCATCCTTGATGTGTTGGCTTGTTGTTGATTTGCCTAGCCGGAATCCTGCTTGTTCTGGTATGCGGTGTTTATCTGTCACAGGTGCGATTGAGCAGGAGACGTTCAAAAGAGCTTATTGGTATGGCTGAGGGGTCATATTGGTGGATAGCTTTTGGGATTAGATGGATGTTTCCATGCTTTAGGAGTGCCATAACATGTGAGAAATAAGGCATTTATTGTAGAGCTTAGGAATCCACTCCTTTGCTACTGGGCCGAAGTTTTTCAGTTGAGATGTTATCAAGGCCAACTTCCTTTCCTGGTTCTTTTTCTTATCGTATCCAAACACAGTGGTTCTCAAATACGATCAAGTCAGAGGTGGGTACAATGTCTGGTTGCTCCAAGGTCCTCGTCTGTGCATTGTTGCTCAAACATTTGGCAGACCAAGAGATGTTCCATTGTCTGTGGTGCTGTTTCACAATCAGCAAGAAAACCTTATATCGGCTGGTTATGGTTCAGCTCTCTCTTCTCTCTCTCTCTCTCCCTGGATTTAAGGCGGTTAGCAGCTGGTCTCGTCTGGACATGGGGTGCTTCACATTCGATACTTGGCAGCTACGCTCTTGCATGCTCACTACACTACGACGAATGTCTGGTGAAGCAATTCCTGCTAGGATGTATAAGGTGTCCGTTGTTGGAATTGGTCGAAAGCCAACCTGTGATAAGCCGGCAGGGGCGTTTAATGCAGGACGAAGCTTCTTGGCATGGGTTGATCTTTCCCATACAGGTTAAGCATACTCTGCACATGAGTAGCACAGGGTAAGTGCCGTCGAACTTATATGGGAGAGCACCCCATCTTGTGCCAGTGAGTTTGTTGAAGATGTTATTGCGTAAACATACTTTACCCTTCGTCTTCTTGATGTGGGTCTTATGAGAGAGAGAGAGAGAGAGAGAGTACGGTCCAAGGTAACTCCTAGGTAGACAGGATTATCACAGTGCTCCAGGGGTGTTACTTTAAGCTGACGTTTGGATGGATTTGCACGTAGGTGATTTTCCTCATAATAATGAATGAGTTCATCCAAAGCTTTGGCGAGTCTCTCTTCGACACCTGTGAAGTCGGCATCTTGTGAGCTAATTTCAAGATCGTCTGCATAGATAAAACGTCAGGTTCCTTCACTCCTGGGTTGGTCGTTGGTATAGATGTTGAACATGAGTCCGGCGTACTCAGAGTCCGGGAACAATGGTGAACAATAGGGCAATCGATTCAGTGTACTCTTCAACGCAACATTTAAGTTTCACGCTTTATTCCGTTATCGTCTATGGAGCCCCAGACTGTGGCTCCCGCCGGACTATATCTGCTTTCACACCGGTTTCCAGGTTCGTCCATATGTTAAAGGGCCGAGTGAAACCAGAGTCGCCACTATAACTCTTACGGTATAGTAGAAAATAACATTTCCCTAGAGGCATCCAAATTGGAAGGCTGAGCTTTCGCCACTCTAGTGATGAGAGTCACACACTGGATGATGAGAGTCAAAATTGAAGTATTGGTCGGTGTGGGTTTTCTTGCGATAGAGAGTCGTGTTAAGAGTAAGGTCAGGTTTACTCTTAACCAAAACATCGAGGAAAGCGACCGGTCCGTTGGTCTCCTCTTCACGGGTGAATGTGATGACATCCTTGCAAAGACTCTTAAGGTGGTCAAAGAAAGACGTTAAATGGTCTCGATCTATAACACAGAAAGTGTCGTCCACATAATGTTTCCATATGCGTGGTGGATTAGGTGGGATTCCATAAACAGGTTAGCAACCGGTGGGAAGCAGGAGAACCCATCGTTAGCCCATCAGTTTAGGAGTACAGGTCACCTTCAAACAGCAAGTACGTGTTGGTCAAACAAAACTCCAACATCCATTTCACGTCAGCGATGTGGAGGGATGTCCTGTCAATCAGTGTCACGTCATCTTTGATACGGTCCATAGTAATGTCAATGGCCTTCTTCAGCGTCGAAGGATACCAGCATCTTCGAGTCTTTGAGGGTCACAGTAGATATGGACGTAGCGAAATCTCGCGAACCTTTCACATGGTATCTGGTCTTTCCGGTCAAAGGTTGAAGTATGTAGGTCAACTCCTTGCACTGTAAAAATTATTTTACTCATGTTGAGTAAAAATGTCACAGCTCTTAATGTTGAGTAAAATTTTAGTCAAAGTTGAGTAAAACCTTACTCATTGTTGACTAAATCTTAGTCATTGTTGGGTGAAATATACTCAGCTTTGTGTAAGGTTTACTCAACTTTGACGAAGATTTTACCCAACATTAAGAGCTGTGACTTTTTTACTCAAAATTTTTTTGGAGTGATGGCTATGTTGGGTCGGTGAGCTAATAGCCAAAACAATGGGACGGAGGGGGACACCCCCATTTTGTGTATCTTGGGTAGATCCCTTCGAAGCTTTCGGATATTTGGACCATGCTTCCATGGGCCACATCGGTGGATTCAATCAAAGGTATGTAGTAACATATAACAATGCCCCCAGATTGTGGTATCACATTTGGATTACCGCAATACATGCACGCGGCGCCTAACACTGTATAATTCCAGCAATGTCGTCTTCATAGTTCAAATAATTTCCAGGATAGTTACAGAAAAACAAAACACAGGAAACATTTGCGAGAAGGCTTTGGTTTCCAGTCCCCAAGGAGAGAGCGCTATAGCACATCGTGTACAGGGATTCTACAGGTGTCTTCCCATCCATTCCAGGTTACCTCTTCTTTTTATCGAGTCAGTTAATAAATACAAATGATAACGACTTAGATGTGTCGCCACTGTGGCTTCGTGACATTGAATTTTACCTGAGTGAACTCCTTTTGTTGACATCTTTGACGCAACCTGTTTTTATACATTTCCATATAGTGTGCACATTTGTGGATAGGCGATTTTGGTGTGCTTTGTCTCTGTTGAACTTGAAACTTAATTATTTATTGTTTTATGCCACCATTGCGAAGTTAATTGTTCCATTCTCTTTTTCATGATTGCTAATCAGTCTTTTCTTTGTGGAATGCAGGCGGTGGCGGCCAAGAAATCCCAAACTTAGTCGTCGCCATTGGTTTAACATGTAACCCCGAAATTTTGAAGAAAAATCTGATTTTTTTTGTATGTTATCAAGCAATATTTTCTTATTCAAAAACCGTTTGAGCTGAAGAATCTACTTCACTGTAAGGCTTATTTTTAAATTTATATATGAGGTCGTAAATGGTAACACACATGACCTGTTCAGATCAAAGCGCCCAAATCTGTTTGTGGTTCGCAGTCTGTATTGCTGTTATTTATTTTGATTCATTTGGGTTAGTGCTATATTGAATGAGGCTTGACCGCCATCGTCTGGCGGATGCTTAGCACAGCCGAAGGGATATGGATGCAGTACTGAATTGAGAAGTTGCGTCGCCACTCTTTGTGGCATCCCTCATTGGCTAGTGCTGTAGTTGGTTAGATCTCCGTGCGGCCGGTGTGAAAGCACATATAGTCCGCGGGAGCCACAGTCCGGGCTCCATAGACGATAACGGAATAAAACGTGAAACTGATGTTGCATGAAGAGTCAACTGCCCTATTGTTTACCGTTGTAGCCGGACTGATTGCGGCGGACTATTATTTACTTCTACATCGGGCTTCTCTGTTCGAGTAGGTCGCAGCGCATTTTTCTGTGCGATATAATTGTGGACAATTTTGACGATTTAAAAACACTACTGGTATTATAGTAGGTTCAACCCATCGTGTCACCTCTAGTACTTTTCCGAAGGTATTGGCACTGAATGAGGGGCATGTTCAGTTGGTGGAAATTAAATTTCAACGCTAAATCTATTGAAACATGGAATCCAAAAGCTTAATGAAAGCATTCAAGTCAACGTAGCGCATTTTTAGCTACATTAACTCTCAAAACATTCGGATTAATCTTATTTTCAGTGGTATTCAATGTAACTGGTGAATTAATGTTGCTGACGTTTGAGCGCCCGTGTTTTGGATACAAAGGAACACAAAAAGTCTTTGCACTCTCCATGTAACATGAAAGGCCAGATCTTAGCTTAGTTCGTTCGTCACGCCATCACGTGAATCGGCCTCCTCTCCCAACTAAACTTTGCCTCTGGTGACACGATGGGTTGAATCTACTATAGTGATTCACCCGAAAGGTAATTTAAAAATATTTTAAATAAGCAGGAATAGCTTAAAGGTGAAGGATAAGTCTGTAGAATTTGTTTTTCCAACTGCAAAAGAGTAGGGAAGCAAACAGCAGTAGGCAAAGATATGAACCTCCATGCTATCACCTGATGCAGTAGGTGTCCGTACGGGCAGTAATGACTAAAATAACCGATTTTGTCCTTCTTAGGTTGCTTTCAGTTTTAGCACTTGTAGGGGATGTTAGGATACCTATACCTGTTAGAGATATGCAAATCTGGTTGATTTAGCAAATCACTGGTAGTGCCTTTAAACACACATATACTAAAACTTGCAGTGTGTACTGCGAGTTTTGTCAGATACATTGTGTATGAATTTCATCCCATGAAAAATCATAGAATGAAAATCAAAGTGGGGATGACCAATGGGTGTCCTAATTGCTGTGTGTAACATTTTCAAATACCTGAAAGTTTCATGTTATAGAGGCAGTGTTTGTATCATTCTGTCGTGCGAATTAAGTTGGAAGTTTCTTTGCTCTATTTTATTAGTGTGTTTGTTATGTCTATAAATGATATGCGTCGGACTTGTACAATTGCTTATATAGTTATATATAGATTTATGTATTTATCACGTGCCAGGAAATTTCCCGACTCCATCTTTACACGATTTAGGGTCACTTTTTATAATGAGGATTTAGAAAATATCATTTCTCAATTTCGATTGAAAAAGGAGAATTAAGAAAACACTCCGGAGTAATTTTATTCAATAGCTTGTTGATCGTGGTAAACAAATAAACACATTTGTTGATTTAAGTTACGGTAGACCCACAAATTAAGCTAAAATCATCCGAAATGAGCACTGGATTTCTTTAGTCTCATATTAATGCTCCTGCATGTTTTATGATATGGTATTTTTGTACATAAAATATATCTGTATTCTTCAAAGGTCCTAGACTATCATTTGAGAGCAAAATTTAGTGTATGTTTTTAGTGTATGTACTTATTCTTGCAAACCATGATTTTTTCACAAAGTACACCATAAAATTATAAGAAAACAATGTTGGCATTTTTTCGGCTGCCATCTTGGTATATTGGCGGCCATATTTCAAAATGGCCGCCTTTCGTAATTAAATTACCCTATATCTCGGCCTCTGAATCTCATAGGAGCATAATTCTGGTGTCTATACCCATGTTTTAGGGGTCAAGGAATTCATATTTGATGTTGGTCTAATGATGTGATGTCCTCATTCACTATAAATCCAAGATGGCCGCTAAAATGTCCGTCATAACATAAAATAAGCTATATCTCGGCTTCTGAAGCAGATATGAAGATGTTTTTTGTTTCTTTACATAGGTTCTTGAGGTCAAAGAATTAAATTTCGTGCATGTCTAATTTACATGACTTTGCTTACACTCGAATCCAAGATGGCCACCAAAATGAACCTCATTGTATGGCCATCAATATATACAGTTCCTTATTATTTCTGAAGCAGATCTATAAACATGATTTAGCATCTTTTTATGTGCTTTGGGGTCAAGAAATGAATGTGACAGATGTCTCTTATTCTAATGATATAGCTTGATATGTCCTTATCCACTCTAAAATCCAAGATGGCCGCCAAATTAGCCACCAATACGTTTAAGTTGTTTCTTAGCTTCAAAAGCAGGTATGAAGGCAATTCTCGAGTAAAGAGGTCGGTCAGTATTCAAGAAATTACCCAGAGATGTTTCAATACCACTGAGTGGTACATTTTGAGTAATAAGCGAAGGGCCAAATCCAAATATCATGCTTAGTTTTTGAGTTACCTGCCAGATCACTACAAACTAAGCACACCTTGATTTTTTGGTAGTTTTTATGATAATACACAATAATCAAGAGGTGTGCTAATTAAATTTTGTTGCGGTCACCTCGAAATCCAAGATGGCGGCCAAAATGGCTGCCGTTTTTTTTTTTTTTTTTTTTTTTTGGCCGCCAAATTAGCCACCAATACGTTTAAGTTGTTTCTTAGCTTCAAAAGCAGGTATGAAGGCAATTCTCGAGTAAAGAGGTCGGTCAGTATTCAAGAAATTACCCAGAGATGTTTCAATACCACCGAGTGGTACATTTTGAGTAAAGATGATGAGTATATGAGGTGGCCAATCCCCTGTTGGAACCATACAGAGATGAAGCCATTTTGTGTGCATTAAATACCATCATGATATTAGCTATTTGTGCTCATACTTATAAAATAATCAGATAGTAGATAATATTGATTTGTTGAAGCTAGTAATGAGCAAAGGAACGCGTACGTGAGATGAGTTTCAGATGTTTTGATAGGCCTATATCATGACTTTATGAAAAACGACCGGTAAAATGTTGCTAACCTTGTGGTAGGTCATTGTCGAGTTTCATTGAATGAAAGTAAAAACAATGATATAAACGTTTACCTGAAGTTCAAAAATACTCGCTACTCTAGGTTCCAAAAGACTTCAGCGTTGGTATTCTTGATAGTAGCGACTACATACAAGTAAGCCTAAGATGCCTTAACACCAATCACCCTATGAACACATACCCTTTGACCTAAAAGAAGAAACCACAGGACACGAACACTCTTAAAAACATTAATTATGGCACTTGACTTTCAGATCCGTACAATGATATTCGCTGCATTGAAACCTATTTTCTATCAAAATTGCATAAGAAACCAAGAGGAAACAATAAATTTGAAGCGCTGCAGCCGATTGTGAGTGCCTTACAATCTACCTATATCAAAGATACAACAGTTATAACTCCAAAATATTAACTGTCTACAAGAAGCATTATATACTCACAGCCATTGACATTAGAGCCAAGGTCTAAAAAGGTCTCTAATCCTATGAAAAAACAACAACCAGCTGCAAACATACCGCCAAATTGAATACAATAAGACATCTGTCTCTGGTAGGCAGCAGAAACACTTTTCACTTTGCTAATACTCATTAACAAACAAAACATTGCCCTAAACCATGGGAATGTTATGCTCCCCATCAGTATCACTTGAAAAGACATTTTGGAACATCCGAGATCATTCTTGAGAAAACATATAGAACGAGACATCAAAATCCTAAATCATTTCCATCCAAACATCAAATTCACGGCAGAAATGTTCAAATGCTTTTCACCAGGGTTCCCAAAATCCAACCTACATGAAAGGGACCAACATGATGGATAGATGTGCAGACCTAAGATTTGCAGATGACGTCGCTTTGACAACTACCTTTTAAGGCTCTGGAAAATTCAGCTGAATAACTAAATGGAGAAATAAACAGGATGGATTACGTGCATAAAGGTAACAACAAAGTTTTTCATTGGCGGATCCAGGGATTGGCTAAGGGGCGGTACGCCCGTCGAAAATCGAAGTCAAACAAGAGGAGGAAAAGGGGAACAAAAAAGAAAAACAAACAATCAAGCAGAACATGTTAGCGAAAAAGACACAACAAAATAAAATCACAACATTAGTTTAAGAAGTAACAATTCAGGAGCCCTCTGAAGTGTCTATCATATTTGAAGCGGAAAACTCCATTTAGATTGAAAAAAATCCGAGTTCTGGGTTCAAAAGTTAAAACAAGCATTTTTTAAGTGGGTAAGCGAGAATCAATGAGACTCATTTTGATGGAAGCGCCACTGAAAACAAATAAATACATAAGAAATTGATTCTTTTGTATTTTATTGTTTTTCAAAGGGGCGATATTAATAAATTTGCCATTAAAAAAATGGTAACTCTCAAATCAAGCAGTTTTTTTTTACTGAAACTAAAGTGCAAATCTTGCTAAAATTTTAATGATCCTTAAAAAATTGTAGTGTAACCTAATTTGATGCATAAATTATTTAAATAGTGTTTCTAGACTTTTAAGTGCAATTTCTCCATTTCAAATATTTGAGTGATTTTGCAAACGAAAACAAGATTTACATATTTTAACTTGCTTAAAAAACATAAAATTTACCAGTAGAATAATAGCTTAAGTTGCTCTATACCTAACCTAAAAAATATTAAATTATGTTAAGCAAAGTTGATAAATTAGCTATGCCATATTAATTAGGTACTTTTTCCCCAAATCTTTCACAATTTAAACCATTATGTTACCAAATTCTGCATTTGATGTTAATAAATCAGCTTTTTTAGGTTTAGGTCATGGAGTATATCAAGAGCTTTAATTTGAGGTATTGAAACACATGTCTAGGGTATGGTTCTTGAGATAGTGAGTTTCCCAAAATACATACAAATGCAAATTAGCAATGTTTGGCATTTGGTTACCATGGCAACAGTTATTCAAAACGATGCAAATTTTAAGAAGTCTGGTCAATTACTTTGATACTGAATTTGGCCTAATTATTTAGTTAAAAGGATCTATGCAAATGGTGTTTTCCACCTTAATCACTCAAAATTTTGTAACAAGATGTGTTACAGTCTGTTAGCTTCCACGCAATAACAGGTGATTTAGGTGATTAAATATGTAGAAGACTGAGAGGGATCCTGCCTTGCTATTCGAAAATAATGTTGCTTATTCTAATTGGATTTGGTTTCTGCTTCTTGGCTTTAGTTTTTTCTATTTTTCTTTGGCCAAGCCTGGATCCGCCAAATAGAAAACTTCCCTCCCGGTAACTTCGTGACAAATTTGCAAAAAAAAATCAGCCCATTCTCTGGACAAAGTTACCGACTTTCGCCCCACGGTAATTTCGAGGTTTTTCAAATCCTGGACCCGCCCCTGGTTATTAAACGACCTCAGAAAGACAGGTAAAGAAAGAATAACCTGAAGTAACCAATAGTTGCCAGCTGAGAAATGTATACCTACCGATATTGTATGTCTCTTCTTAGTCTGAATATATTCAACATTTCACTGTGGCATTTAATAGTTAAATTTGCCTTGTTGATTTTTGAATTCACCCACACCAGCTGATGGTACCTTATACTCTGCAATGTGACTAATGCTAATGGAAATCTGTATGGTGTTATGATGTCCTGTGGACGTCAAAGGTCAGAAATACCCTCTAAACACAAACAAATAAGCCTTGTGCACAAGTGATCTAAATTTTATATAATAACACTGTATTAATAGTTTTAATCATATTGGTTCAAGAATTTGGTATGTCCAAAACACAATTATCTATACAATTCAATGTTACACTTAAAGGGGCATTTCGTGATGCACAACCTCGTCCTCCGACCTACCTAAAAAAAGTTGAGATTTTTATATCATCTGAACCGTTAGCCTTAGTAATCCACGTGTACCTAATCTTACGTGCAAATTCGGTCGTATCTGTAAGAAATTCGCAATTTTGTATTTTCTGTCCGTAAACGGACAGAAATGACAACACAGTGGTCTATGGGACCATAGGAAACAAGTAATTGCTCATATCACAAAACCGCAAGATCGGATCAACTCAAACTTTGTTAGTAAGCTTTTCTCAATGATATCTAGTGAACAATGAATAAAACAGAAGGTGCTGGAATCACGAAATGCACCTTTAACAATTTTAATCTTACACAAAGTTCTTCCAGTTCATTTATGTCTCCAACTAAAAGTAGCGTTGCAGTTCAACGATGATATATCCTCACAGCGAAGACTTCAAAATGATAGTATGCAAAGTCACACTTAAAAATCCTCAGGTCATATACCATGGGAATCTTCTCAGTCCTGAAGGTAACTTTTGTCCAGCAGTTCACGACGACAAGGTTGAATAAGTCCCTTGACGACACTAATATTCCACAGTATATCAGTCCAAGATATAATCACCACGACTTCTATCTGTCCACAATTTTGAATCCTATTTTGATTCCCAGCACTTTGACTTCAAAGACAGTAGAATAATTACAGCACCTCGCTCACATGGAATTACAAATATAACAAATCCTGGCACTATGTACTGTAAAACTAGCTATAACTTCTAGCTACTTGCTACTTTGGCTGCTAGCCCTGAGTCTTTCCAGTGGGAAGTATTTAACTACTCACAGCTAGATTCCCCTATCATTATAATAATCATTACAGCATCATCATGCATAAACATAACATTGCACTGCCCAATCATATTTCACATAAATTACATCATCTGCATTGCACCATCTTACAAAATAACATCATGGGAAATCCCCAAGTTGTGCAATCTGTTTTGATCTCAATACATAAACAAGTTGACCCATTTTCTAAATTTTGCCTCCTGGGGAATTCCATTTCTCCTCTTGTGCAATCTACCTTGTTGTAAATAACAGGTGCATGATCAGTTTTGCACAAACAGCACTAGGGGAATTTCCCCTTTCTCTTTTTCATCATAAACAAAGTACTTTTCCCGTGAAAAATCTTTTCTCAAATTAAATTGACAAACAAATAATATTTTAAATCACAAAATGGAGACTAATATAACATCCTCCCCCTTAAGAAGAAAATTTGAATGAAATGAAAATTTTCAAAAATCTGGCTAATAACTTTAACCATTTTGTGGTTAACTTATACAGTTTACACAGTGCAAATTTTGCACTTTTTATAATGTTCTTGCATTGCTGCCTTCAGTCTATATTACAAGTTGTAATATTAAATTTCTGAACAAAATTTAGGCGGCCCTGGACAAGGCATCTGCCAAGACATTTTCTTTTCCTTCGATATGTCTTATGTCCAGATTGTATTTTTGTAGAGTTAAACTCCACCTGACAGGTCTCTGATTTCTGTTTTTCATCTTGTGGATGAAAGTCAACGGATTGTGATGTGGATGAAAGTCAACGGATTGTGATCCGTGTACACAAGAACTGGGTGCATTTGTTGAGTAGGTTATCTAATGTTTGTCAAACTTCTTAGAAAAATAACATACAGGATGATCTACATCATTTCATCTGCTTGCATGAGAACTCCACCACAGCACACATCACTAGCATCAACTGCCAACTTGAATTGAAGTTTGGCGCAATCAGAACTGGCGCATTCATCACAATAGATTTGATTTTCTCAAAATGCTTTTTGGCATTGCCCTGACCACACAAAATTTTGCGTTTTTCTTCAGAAGGTTGGACCCGCAATTTCTGAGAAATTTGGACAGTATTTTCTGTAATACCCGACCATACCTAAGAATCTCATGAAATCTCTTTTGCTCTGTGGTGTGGGGTATTTCTCAATTGCTTCAACTTTTGGAGTGATTGGCCTAATTTGCCCTTGTCCTACAACATGCCCTAAGTATGTGACATTTGCATGGCAAAATTCACTTTTCACCAAAATCACAGTCAAACCTGCTTGAGATAATTTCTCAAACAATTGATGGAGCTGTCTCATGTGTTCTTCCCATGTCTCGCTGTACACAAAGAGATCATCCACATAGGCTTCACAATTTTCTATGTCGGCGACTACTCTGTTCACTAATCTTGGAATGTTGCGGCAGAATTTTTGAGACCAAATCCCATTCTTTTGTATTGGTAAAGACCATCGGGCGTACAAAAGGTTGACATTTCTTTGGCACGGTCAGTGAGGGGAACTTGCCAATACCCTTTAACAAATCAAATTTGGCATTTCCAACTCTATCTATGCAATCATTAATCCGAGGGATCGGATATGAGTCGGTTTTGGAACAGAGGTTGACTTTCCGAAAATCTGTGACAAAACGAAATGAACCATCGGGTTTGGGAACCAGAATACATGGGGAGCTCCATTCACTATTGCTCTGCTCAATAATTTCATTGTCTAACATGTATTTCACCTCATTTCTGATATGTTGCAACTTGATTGGATTCACCCAATAAGGATGTTGCTTTATTGCAGCTGAATTGCCTACACCAATGTCATGGTTTATGACATGTGTTTCACTGGGTACATCAGGAAATGTTTTCCGCTTAGTTAATTCTTTCAATTCATCTTGTTGTCTTTCTGGGAGGTGACCTAGTTTCTTGTCTCAATTGGCAAGCATGTCAGAATTTTGCAATTTGACACCATAATCATTCTCCTCGTTTCTGAACTACCTGAATTCTTTCCAAAAAGGATTCATCCCAAACATCTTCCTGGACTAAGGTTTTAATCAGGTTTTTTATAATCTGTTTTCTCATAGCATGTTTAGCTTCAAGTCCTAAATGCTTGGCTAGTTTCATCAACTCAGTCTTTTTCAGCTCATCAAACTTCTCCCAAGTTATTTGTTCCATAAACTCTTCTGGTTTAAACTCCATTATGGCTGTACTCTACCACAAAGTATACTAACTTGAACCAAACTATACAGTGGTACATGTAATGTAATACACACAAAATGTTGTATGCCAAAATGTGCACAATGTTTACAATATTACCACACTTTTAATGTGTAAATTCTGAACAATAAGGCTCAAATTTATCTCAATTCAATTCCCGGAGGCGAGCCCCCAAATCTGTTACGATGTCTCGTAGACGTCAAGGGTCAGAAATACCTTTGAAACACAAACAAATGAGCCTTGTGCACAAGTGATTTGAAATTTCATATAATAACACTGTTTTAATGACTTTAATCAGTTTGGATCAAGAATTTGGTATGTCCAAAACACAATTATCTATACAATTCAAAGTTACACTTAACAATTCTAATCTTACACAAAGTTCTTCCAGTTCATTTATGTCTCCAACTAAAAGTAGCGTTGCAGTTCAACGATGATATGTCCTCACAGCAAAGACTCCAAAATGACAGCGTACAAGTTCACATAAGTCCATGGTATATTCCAAGTGAATCGTCTCTGTCCCGAAGATAAATGTCCAGCATTTCAAGGCGACGGGGTACTTCCTCGACGACACTAATATTCTGCAATACAATCCAGGTATTCAACCACCATCAGTCTGTCGCTAATGTCCTCATTTGTCCTCATATATACCAACAAAAAAATGTTGTTCCTTGGATATTGAAAATTGAATTAACTAGGAATTCTATCAATTTCAAATATTGATTTAAATGTTTTTTTTAATTAAAATTTGAAGTATTATGTGGTTCTGTGTAAGTTAAATATCACATTATAATTTAATACACCGGTAGGTCATAAGGTTTACATAGGCCTTCTTCATGATTGGCTATTGATGGCCTATATCACATGAAGTCCTCGTCGCGTGAAGAAAAAATTACAAAGACAAAAAAAATAAACCTCCGATTCATGTAGTATATTTTTGCAGAGTTCCCATTATCACCCCATTTACGTGTCGTCTTGGCACACAGCGCCCGCCATTGTTGAATCACGGTCAGAAAGTAATTTGAGCCACCGCGACCTTGGCAAATCTTCAATGCGCTAGGGAGTTATCAACAGCATCATAATCGGCTGAGCGTGGGAAACTCCACGTACACACAGTGTCAGATAGCGTTGATTCGGATTTTTGTACATTGCGGTACACTGGAGATTGCACAAAATACTTGGCCTATCGTAACGATTTACGCACCAAAATAACTAAAATAACTAAATTGTCTAGTTAGGTGACTAGTTTATAATTTTAGGTTTATTTTTGAAAAAAGACGAAAAAACGTGAAAAATACGATACATACAAGCATTTTTCTTACCTTATCAGCTGACTCAATTCTCGATTGCTGCTGTCAAGTCATGCCACACGCCAGGCACTCAAAAACTAGTGAGCTAAGGGGTCTTTTTTGTGAGAAACACATTTCTAACATCAGATCGACCACCTGATTCGTCGATTTCGCGATACCCAAGGTACCCATAGTGCAGTTAGTGTCCACTATGAACGGGCCTCGACCTTTTGCCCACCCAACCAAATCATTTTGACATGAATCCATTCATGAGTTTGACCTTATGTAAATGATTCCCACTTCACAGGGCACCATCCAATCACTGATCAATGACATGCTATGGATGAGCGATCACCTACACACTGTGTGCATAAACATTGGTCAGTAGGCCAGTTTACACGTGTTAGAAGCCTTGTTAGAAATGGTCATTTCGGATCTTTTTCAGCACCGTATGTGAATCAAATTACATCACCTTGTAGAGAATAAGATTATCTTGGTTTTCAGCTTCTACGAAGAGTATAGGTCTAACCGTTTGTCCATGGCACCCTCTTGAATCTGACCAGCAATCACTGGTGATTTTTGCTATAGAGTTAGCATTATTCCCCTACCCGAAATAACCCCAACTCTTGATAATTAGCATTGGTCCGTATTTTTCTGAATGTTCTATCATAATAAAATTCACATATGTTATTGATGATATTGATTAAGCACAGAGTGAGCGTGACAGGTCACAGCCTATTGAATGCACTGTGTGCACAGTGAATAGGGAAAATGGACAGTAACTGCAAGATGCGCGAAACCGTTTTTTTTTTTTTCATTCCTTGTTCAAGCCAATCGCAGAGCCTTTAACACAGCGTTTGGCTGCTGGGGAGTCCCATGACGTAGCGCATGTCTAAGAATAGCCGGCCAATTAGCGATGCGGATACGGGATCGGCGGCGCTATGTCCCAGCAGTACAGATGCTATGGGAGCGTAAATGGTGTGTTATAATCATTTCATCTATGCAAGCTTATGCATGGCACTATTAAAGTAACCATTGCTATTGTAATTTGCATTGATTAAAGGCAACTGATTACACTGATTCATATGAAGATGGTATATTTCAAAGCTTATTATCTTGCATTATAAAGATGCAAAACAGGCTTTCATGCGATTATGACTTTCAATCATGTTTATATATATTAAGAATAAAAAGAAGTAACCTTTTAAGTTTAAAACACTTGAATAGCAATGACTCCTCCACCTCCTCCTCCTCCTCCTCCTCCTCCTCCTCCTCCTCCTCCTCCTCCTCCTCCTCCTCCTCCTCCTCATCATTATTCAAAGCAGTATAGATCATTAACCACCCCCTAATATTAAATAACGTATCTTCATGACACTATATGACACAATAGTGTTGGTGTGTCGTTAATTACTAATACCTCCTCCTACTTTTAAAAGTATTTTGATATTTCAAAATAATAACATGCATAATCTATTAGTTTATGATTCTTCCTATGTTCCGGATTAGCAAATCGCTGCTTTAACATCATGGATCATGGCTGTATGCAATAACCGTGATGCATTTTTGGCAGACTATTTTAGGGATTTTATCATCTTGGCAGATTTTTTATGTATTAATATGATTTTTATTACATATCATTATTGCATCAAAGGTAGTCATGATTGGCGCGCTTAGTAATGACATTAGTTTGTAGTTTATACTAAAAAGTGAATTTAGAATATTTTAAGTAGTTATCCAGTTTTTATAATTTTTGTAATTGATCACGCTCGCTTCGTGATATTTGGAAAGTAAAGTGATCGTGCGAGTTTTTACCCATTTTTAAACCTCCATACCCATATAGCCTGTGAGTGTTTCTCTTTTGACCTTCTCACTTTTTTTTATATTTGTGTTGACTTCTTTAATGACGTAACTTGGAAGTGTGCTTGCATTATACAGTATTTGCGAAACACCAATTTTTTATAATTGTTATTTTACCAAAATATGTTAATTTTCTAGCTTTCCAACTATTTAAAACCTTATCAAGTTTTGCTAATTTTACTCTCCATTTGAGATCTTCTGTTAATTTTTTGTCTTTTTTTTCCAAAATAAATACCGAGACTTTTAATTGGTTCATCTGTCCAATGTATTTCTTTATTTAAATCGGTTGGTTTGTTTTTCCCTAACCACATTCCATCTGTCTTTTGTTTGTTCATCATAATACCCGCTACATTACTAAACTTTTCTATTCCCATAATTACATTATTCACAGAGATTTTGCCATCGATGAATAGAGTTGTTTCGTCGGCTAATTGTACAATTTTAATTTCTAGATTTGGATCTTTGTTCAACGTAACCCCTGTAATATTTTCATTCTTTATTATATTAGTTGACATGTATTCTGCTTCTATAATGAACAGTAAAGCCGATAACGGACAACCTTGCCTTATGCCTCTACATAGGCTAAAATACCTAGATAGCCAGCCATAATTGTTATACAATTATTTATATTACTATATGTTGTTTTTATCCAATTAATAAATTGATCTTTAAATCCAACGTTCTTTAGGTATTTTTACAAGAAATTTATTTCTAGAGAATCAAAAGCCTTTTGAAAATCAACAACAAATATAGCACATTCATTATCTTCTCCACTACAATATTCGAGTACATCATCAATCATTTTGACCGTTAAATCTACCTTTAATATACCCCGTTTGATCTTCATTTATTATTTTTGTTTGAATCTTTTGAACTCGTAGAGCTAGAACAGATGTACATATTTTATAGTCATAATTTAACAACGAAATTGGCTTATTTTTATCTCCCTTTTGTACAGTAAGTTAATTATACCACCTTTTTGTGAAAATGATAATTCTCCCTTTTCAAACCCTTCAAAATCATTCAGTGAATTGATTACCATAGGTTTGATGTCATCCAAAAAAAAACTTACAAAATTCAGGCGTTAAGCCATCTCTACCAGGTGATTTGTTGGACTTAAATTACTTACAGCTCCAGTACATTCTTCTATTGTTAACAAACCTTCGCATTATTGTTTCGCATCATCATTTAAAAGTTTTTCCATATTTGTTTCACTTAAATAATCATCAATAGTTGAGTTGTGAATTTCCTTTAATGTATACAGATTACTATAATATTCAGCAGTCTCGTTTTAAAATCACATTTATATCGATAAACGATAAAAGTGCCAGATGGATTCAGGAAGCCATCTGGATAACGAGAAAAGGAGGTCTAGACCAAAGGAGGAACTTGATGAATGTAGACGAGGGGGCGTACCAACTTAGTCATCTTTATGATCAGCTGATCCAGAGGGCGTCATCACACCATGACGTCACCAAGTCATCTCAAGGATCAGTTGCCATATCAGTTTGAGAAAGCTTCCTGTTAGCGAAACGTCACTACTTAAAAAAAGTAAGTTTGGATTTTAAAAAAGAACTTTGAAATCATGAAACTATTGAATCCTGATGAACCTTTTCAACGATAAGTACTTTAGGCATTGATAATCCATAAAATTGATGGAAGCAATTGCCAACCCCCTTAATGGACCCCAGCTTGGGTTTCAAGGTTATACAGGGTAAAAATTTTAAATGTTCCGATTGTGTTGAAAAGTACACCATGATGTTTGTCTGGTTCTAAGGATTCCAAAAAGGTATAGCTTATACTATATATGGCTTATAGTTTCGGAGTTATGGTGTAAAAACTGTAAAAATGGTGGAAAAGTCAATTTTGGTGTGTACATGGGTCAAAAGTTAAAAGTTGCTTTGATTCAGGTAATATGTGGTGCAAATTGTTTCCCTAGCATAAAGGATTGAAATAAGGAATAGTTTGCCTTATCTGTTATGCTTAGTTTTCACGTTATCCAACAAATAGGTCACAGGTCAATAGAATCCAATAGCTGTTGACTTTTTTCGCCATTTTGGTTAATAACCAAACACTTAAGACAGTCAAAACTATTCCTATATTTCATTCTATGAGCTTAACCAACAACTTGAACCACGTGTTACATAAATTGGAGCAACTTTTAATTTTTGACCCCCTGTACAAACGAAAATTGACTCTTTCACCATTTTTACAGTTTTTACCCTATAATTCAAAACTATAAGCCATAGGGAGTATAAACTATACCTTTTTGGAATCCTTGTAACCAGACAAACATCATGGTGTGCTTTTCAACACAATCGGAAGATTTTAAATTTTTTATCCCTGTGTAACCTTGAACTCCAAGCTGGGGGCCATGAGAGGGGTGTGGCAAGTGCTTTAATCAATTTTTTTTTATTATCAATGCATAAAGTACTTGTGTACCAAAATTCACAGTTTTATCCAGATTTGCACACTCACATGAGATCTGTGCACTACAGTCCCCCACTAGAGCGTCTCCGTCAGAGCAGGCCCATTTATTTGCCGACAAACTACTGTACAAATCACACTCTGTAGATACCTATTACCTAATGGGTAGCCCCTTTTGAACACCCCATTTAATTGCAACAACTACCTTTTGTACAAAAATCACCACAGTTTAGTCATTTACCCCACCTCCCAATTGAGATCCCCAATAATTTATATCTAAAAGGGTAGCCACTATAGTAATCCCCATTACCAAGAGTTAAGTTGCTAGGTACCGTTGTGTCTAACTTCAATTAAGTAATATACCTATAAAGAACGATTTATCACAATGACCAAACAATGGACGCCGAGGAAAATCCTATGGCCGTGGACAAGTTACCACAATACTGTTGTAATTGAAGCAGAAAAATATTATTATATAAGAATTGGAATTGGGGTCAATCTATAGCAGTTAAAATACCTTGTGATTAGAAGATTAGTCAGTTCGCCTCGCAAAGAGAGAGATTTTATTACGATAATATATAGACCACCGGCCCTGCAAATACAAAATAATACAAAATCCATTGTTCTGATGACATTACGTTTACTACAGGCATGGTATAAATATTTGCAAGATTAATTGGTATCACGCTCGTTGATTGAAACTAGCTTTAATATTTTGACGAGCCTGGATGATTACAAATATGGGGTGGATCCTTATAGCGATTCGCCTCACTACAAAAATAAGGGACATAATTAAGACGAAGTGGCATTCGTCCCTTTATAATTACAAGATTGACAGCGTCTTACGGGGTATTTGATCAATTCTACCCACTTCATTCCAAGGTAAGAAAATACAAGCCTGAGGGTAGTAAATAATATTCAACTGGAAAAACTTATCAACGTTAAATAAGATATGATTCACATTGTTAGTCATATTTAATGCAGAATACAAACTGTCAATTTAAATAAGTTGCAATGACTCGGTAAATGTTTTTGTATATGTTTATGTTTGTACGTTAGAATTAATAGCTTAAGAGTGGATCTTACCAGATACCTACATTTGAATAATTCAGTGTTAATCGATAACATCTATGATAACTAGAGTATACTTCGTTTCCCAAATTGAGACCTTTAATTAAAACAAAAATGCCATTACCAAGCTTCATATGTAATTATTTGCCACTACACACATCAACTTGAACGTATTTCAAATGTGAAAGAAATTAATATTCAGACAATAAATTACTTTGAAATTGTTCCATAAGGGAAAAAGTACCCCTTCATAGGCACATAATAACTTGGTAAATGGCAAAATGGGGAAAGGTTGATGGGAAGAATTTTTGAGAAGCACAAAAAGCGCAAAGACTACTCAACTGACGACGGAATGGGCGCTTATGAACGACGATGGCCGCTGAAGCACTGCTCAAAATGGCTTCTTGCGAAAGTAGCCATCTGGCCTAAAGTGGTTCTACTAGATGTCTTTCCTTGGTGGCCCAGCCGATGTTAGGGACCCCTAGATATTTAGCATTACGGCGAGGGGATCATCTACCCTGGCCTGCAAAGAAGGCTGCCTCCTAGAAAGGCCCTCATTATCCGAAGCGACGTTGGGATAAGGCCCAGGCGGAGTCGTCCGGACATTTGACATCTCCAGCGAAGTCTCCTCGCTCTGAATCACAGAGTGCTAGAATTCGAGGAGTGAGAGGGACCACATACTCCACGAGGCCAATGGGGCCAATGAAGGGCTATCAGCATGACGTTGCATTACTAGCATAGTACTATGTGTATGTAGTAGTGACACAGAAGCTGAGGCACCACTACAAAATCCCGTCATGATACAACGTCATGGGTGAGACTAGTAGGACCCAGCCATTCAGTTAATGCTCTATCAGAGTGACAGAGGCTACTGAACATGCCGGTTTTTCACCACCGTAAGTCAATATTTCATCGCGGGGCGAGGGCTCCTAGAGCGCTGGAAACAAACACCATTTTTTGGACGTTAGAAGCAGCCATAGTGAAGATCTCCATCAAATATGGGCCCTGAATCAGAGCAAGAGTTAACAATTACTCGCTGGAGACGGCGATCCAAGTAGAAAAGGAAAAACGGAAGCAGGGGGCCGGGATGTGACTTAGGACAGAGGGAACGAATTGAAATATGATGAAACAATATTTAAAGGTCTTGCAAAAGTTCTGCATATATCTGAGTAATGCAATAAGTAACAACCTATATTGAATTGTTACGGTCACCTTGACCAAGGCCAAAACCACTCAAAACTAAGGATTCAAATCTGAATAACTAGACAATCACTGTGAACTTAATTACAAATTTTAAAAACAAAGTATTTATATTGTGTTTTTGTGTCTAAATCAATCCTCAAATCAAACATCGATTAGATATCAATTATCAAAGATTAATCATACTATAAAATTGGGAATTTATAACGATACAAACTTACTACCTGCGTGTGTGCCCCGCGACACGGATGCAGCGAGATTACAATTTAGATGCGAACTTGCAAAGAGCTCCTGGCGAATTAGTCCCAGCGTAAAGGTTAAAACTTAAACTATCCAATAGCTGGATCGTGTCCACGGAAGACTTTGTCCTTACTGAAGAAACCAGGACTCCTAATGAATCACGAAGCTCGGAAGCATGGAGGTCGACTAAATATAAAGTCCACTAGTGCTGTAGCTTGTTTATACTTGGATAACTCAGAGGCCACAAAATATAAAACCGATGACGGCTACACAATCGGACCAAAACTGCTGGAGCTGAGACTACCTATGACCAATGTCCACTAATAGAAGACTTGCTTACTGGGACTGTTTGTTGATACTGTCACTGCAACAAACTTGGAAACTATGCTAATAACTGGGAGCACGATGTTATGAAACTCGCCTTGGAGTAATGATGTTGTGAGACTTGACATCATCTTTCTCATCCAGAGCTTTTATATCCGTCTCAAACAATACTAGAAGGATTCGGCGTCTCTCTTATGAGTCATGGGATTAAATATAGTCATTATATCATAAAGTCTGGAAAGCATATACCATTCCACAGTAATGTATATAGATTTGGGGGATCTCATAGCAGCATCACGGACTGTGTAATTATACAGCAGTGCGCCACCTATGCCCAGAAAATCCTACCACATTGGGTTGTTGGGTTGATCTCCTAGACTCCAGAACTTTAATGAAATCATAAGGTTCTAGACGTTCTCCGGTTTTCTGTTTTCTCATGAGATCTTCTGTTTCATTCTATTGCTTCACACCACCGATGCACATAACCAGGATATGTTATATTGTATACTTAGGACTAATTTATAATATTTATGTGCTAATTTAGGACTTAATCTTACTCAAAGTGAATAAATCATTGCAAATTCTTTGGGCCTGTAACAGAATAGAGCAAGCAAATGTATTAGGGAGACCACAATATCGCAGGACATCAAAAATTGTGTGAGAGTTTTAATAGACTATGCGGGATGTCATGATCCTTCTATGTTGCTGTTTCGTTAGTCACCATCAAGGGCTTAGCGCAAAACCAAGTGGAAATAATTCATAATAAATTATGAAATCCTATAAAACCGCTCTGTGGGCGGCAAATAAAAACTGGCGCACTACCCTTGAACAATGAATAAAATGTCACTCAATTTATTTTATCCCATATGGCAGGACCAATGATTACACTATGACTTCAGAAAACAATTGAGATGTTTATTTTCAAATTCATCAACATATAAAAAAAATAAAAAAAATCTTCAGATTCCTTTTCATCTGGACTGCAGGACCATTGTATATGTCTCGCGTTAAAAGGGACTCAAGTGTTACCACCTCTCCGATTAGACGAAGTCTTTTTTTAATGACCGTAAGCGCACAATACTTATCCTCATTTCGCAAATAAGTAAAGCTTGAGCTTCTATAGTTGCGTGTTCAACCGAATCTGTCCATGTTTTTCAGCATTTATTTCCCGAAAAGGAAGAAAGACAAACAAACACCATGCCAGAATGTTGCTGGGCGGGCAAGCTGTGATCCTAAACAAATTTGTGAGAATTAAAATCCGTAACTTATGTTTAACTTCATTGGAATTTAATTTACAGCGATCAGACGAAAACTTCGGGTCAACGCATATATCAAAGTGTAAACTGGTTAGTTATTGTGTTGAAAGAGGACGGTATTGGGTACTCAACCCGACATCGTGGAGGTGAAACACCTGGCTATAAAATGGCTTCGCATACGGGCCCATTGTAAGATCGGAGTTAATGATTTGTGAAAAGTTCGATACATACTCCATTGGTCACTGAATTATGAAAGAGAAATCGATGTGACATTTTATTAATTTTAAGGGAAAAGGCATAAGTTTTATTGGGGCAACAGACGGTTATTATGTCATGCTAATAATTTACAATAATTTATACCGGGTTTTGTCTTATCCTTGTGAAGGGGACTACGGGAATTGTTATGCCAGCTTGTTATTGGTCTACGCCCCAAACCTATAGGAATTCTGGTGCACCCTCCATCTTGGCAACATCAAGTGGACTCGAGCAAATATCTCAATCCAAAGTACTTAACAAAATTTTAAGGCCCCAGTTCAGTGAGCCATAGGTAGTAGCTATTTCCTCATAGGTCTGTTTTTGCGTCTAGGTTTAAGTTAAAAAACAAAAAATACCATAATCCTTGGTTGAATGCTTGCATAACACTCTCCCTTTGTAAACTTCAGCTAACAATGATTTGCAGAGACAAGCAAAATTCTGGGCAGTAAATTGCGCCGATCTATAAAATCATAGTTATTTGCAGTGGCTTTTCAAAGGACTTGGATTTGTGGTATTATCTGCCAGCCTAGATCCCAATAGAGCATCGGATCCCGGGAGAGCCATAGCTTTGGACCTGCAATGTTCCCGGAACCACCGTAGGTGTCGTAGCTCACGATGTGCTTTGGCGGAAAACTTTAAAACTTTCGTAGAGAAATACAGGGGTAAAGTACCTCTAAACGCCCCAGCAGCCAGATATCGATGATGTAGCCAAAATTTGAAATTGTATCGCATGTGGAACGCCTTTTAGAATTGGTTTCAAATATTTTTGAAAAAGTTGGAAATGCTGGAAAACATACGAAACAGCATTCATATGAGCCAAAAAGTGAATTTTATGATTTTATTAAATGCCCCGTGACGTTACGATAAGCATCAGCAGGGGGGGAAGGATCCAGCCATCGGGGGGGGGGGGAAGGAATAATGATCACGATGATTAAGCCGTCTCGGAAGCATTTCGGATGGATCGGGGAGGAAACGTCACCAAAGAATCTTATTCTCTTCAAATGATACCAAAATTTGTACCGACCACGATTTGGAGTAGAAAGTTAAGTATAGTATGTTAGATTTTCAATCGTATTATCATTTTTCGCTACGCAAAGGTGTAAATTTAGAATGTTGACGTTTTTTTGTTTTAATTAGGTAAGTTTTAACCATTATATTTTCAAATAATAATGATCATCAATTCCCGCTTAGCGGAAAGATGGAAAAGTTCTCGCCCATGACATGCCATCCGGTTCGAATCCCACACGGGGCGTTATGATTTTTTTCCTTCTCTGTCCTCTCCTATAATTAATAATGTAGCCATAATGGTATTCAAAGTACTATAATAGATTTTATTTCATTTTTTTTCGCCGAAACTTAAGTGTTATAGGCTGGCTCAGACCGTATAAATAATAGGGTATACTGTACAACAAGACGAAAAGTATTTGAATACTGTACCAAAGGGTGGTATACAGAAAGCTGGAGAATTACACTAAGCAACTATTATCATGATTATTTGATGATGTGTGATGAAAAACATCCGCAAAATCAGTGAGAGGCTGCATTCCCCCATATGGGTAATGCACCCTCTCACCACCAGAATCCTTCATCAACAACAATCATTTTCCAAGATACAGCAGAGCATAACGCACAATTTGTGCAACATCAAACCAGTTCGAGACATGTACTCAGTGACATGAAATCCCTCAGCATGGCCTCACAAAACAACCCAGGGAAGATTATTGGGAATTTTCATATTGATGAGATATCCATGCATTTACGATTGGCACATGGTCTATACCCATCATGCCCCCCCCCCTTTTCCCATGGGGGCCCCGGGGGAGCGCCATGTTTAGATTTAACATCGATTATACTAATGTACAGATGACCCCCCTTCATCTGGCCAGACGCACATGGCATTAGGCCTTCTTCTAGTTCGAAAAACTGGATGTTGTAATAAGTTGTGGATGTGTTTCAAGGCTATGTTGTTTGCTGTCTTTGGTGTCCAGGAGCATATGCAAGTATTTGAAATCCAATTATCCCAAGCAGTCTTCTCAACAACATTTAAAAAGCTTCATTTAAATGCCTGAATATAAAAATTTGTTGAGAATGAATGGATGTGAAAAGGTGACATTTTGAATCCAGTAGATGACCACCAAAGGGAAACAATCTGCGACTTTATGGATGCTATATTTGCATTCCTTGGCCATCAAAAACACATGTATTGCCACCAATTTAAGGTTTCTATGTTGCTGAGGAGTCCAGATATAGCGTTAACCAGTGTTGGTAAATGGAGCCATTTTGAAATCTAAGATGGCTTGCCCACAAGGAAACAATCTGCAACTTTGTCGGGGGCTCTCTATATGTGCTCCTTGGCACCACAAACATGGGTATTGCCACTAATTTGACCTTCTATGTTGCTTAAAAGTCCAGATTATAAAATTTTTTGAAATTCAAGAGAGCTGACCTGAAGGAAAACAATATGCGAACTTTCTGGAAGTTAATATTTGTGTATTCATTGACATCACCAACATGGGTTTTGCCAGCAGCTTGAGCCCTTTATGTTGCTCCTCAGAAAGTCCGGTATAGATCCAAAATAATGAAAATGGCTGGCCATTTTGAAAATCCAGATGGCCGCCAAACGGAAGGAGTAAAAATAGTAACCAATTGATTTGGATTTCTGGGACCATCTTCTACATTTTAAGACCAAATATTTCCCAATGTAGCAAAAGTAAAGCAACAAAAATGACACCACAATGTCCATACCTATAATCCACGTTTGTACCTAATCTTACGTGCTAATTCGCTCGTATCTGTAGAATTCGCAATTTTGTATTTGCTGTCAGGAATCGGAAAGGGAATTACGCACAGTGACCTAATGTGGCCGTGCGAAAACAAGAAAAGTTCTTATAACACAAACGAAAGACCGGAATCAATCAAATTTTGTCGATAAGTTGTCAGAAATCATCTAGTGAACAATGAATAAAACAGAAGGTGCGCTGTGGAAAATCACGAAATACACCTTACAAAAATATTACATTTGGACTATTTTGTTGACACCATGCCGAGCACACACCTGTCCAATTTTACTTGAACCGCCGCGCCCCAGAGCAGGGGGCAGGGGGGAAGGCGGAAGGGGGCCCAGGGGGGTCCCCTGGGGCATGTGTAAGTGGGACAGGGCCCCGACCATTGGGGCAGGTGGCCCCAAGGGGCCAATGACCTGTGGCATAATTTTTCGATAATTATTCAGTTTTAGTTTAAGTACAAGAAATTCAACAGCGGTACTACAATTGTATTGACTGCGCATTGATTCAGTAAGGGCTTCAGTTGCCCTGCTTAAAATGGCCGCTTCCAGTTAAGTATCAATCGACGACCATCAATTACGTGCGAGCCCGCATATCCATATATAGAGTCAAGTGATCGTACGTCTTTGGTCTTATGTTCCAGGGTGCTATATATAGGGTGTCTGGAAACGTAAGACCGAAGACGTAAGAACAGAGAGATATAACAATTAAAGGGGCCGCGTGATTCTCCGAAACATGTTCCCTCATGAGCACAGCTAAAGCCTGGTTGTGTTTCATTGTGCGTAATGCGGAGGCTACATATTTTAATTTGTGCTTGTAATCCTACTGTGATACATTTTGTGAGTGTGCTTGTATTAAAATAAGGCTTGGACAAATCGTCTGACAATTGGGGACTTTAAAGAAAGTCCTACCCTCAAGAGAAATGACCTTTCCTTTATTGCTTATCCCTGATCTCACGTCTTCGGTCTTATGTTTCCCAGATGCTATATAGGGTTTTATGGAAACATAAGACCGTGAAGACCTAAGACAGAAAATAACAATAAAGGGAAGAGGCAGTGATTCGCCGAAACATGTTCCCTCATGTTCCCTAGTTGTGGATTCATTGTGCTTTAAGCGGAGGCATAGCGATTTATTTTGTGGTATGCAATAAGATATAAATAAAACCGTCCTGAACAGACGGATAAAGCCCGACCCCCGAATAATGAATATCACTGATGCCACGTCTAGTGAATATTATTAGGAAATCGGATAACTGGCAAAATGGCACTGTCAGAAGTCCTGATAAGAACATCCGATCTCGTAGCTTCCTTCTACGTCTACGACTGCTAATTTTATTTTTTTTACCAAAGGTTGATTTATTTTGTTGATTACCGATGATTTGGATGATTGATTTTGATGTAATTGTAAACAAAGACCGAAGGCATAAGACATCGATTTTTGTTTTCTAAGACTAAGTATTGGTGTAGCCCTATGTTTAGGTCTTTGTTTTCAGACACCCACACACGGATTTGGAATAACAAAGGACCGAAGAAATTAGGAAATCGATATGGTTCTACGACTAAGTAACTTTTTTAGTATAGGTCTTTGTTTTCAGGACTCCTATTAGGGGTGTCTGGACACATAAGACGAATACCTACGAATCAATTTTTTTATACTAGCTAAGTAATTTTTGAGGTGTAGTCTTAGGTCTTTGTGATTCACAGACACCCACAACGGATCTGTGAAACAAGACCGAAAGGACATTAAGTCCATCACGAATGACTCCTTGTTCTACGACCTAAGTATTATTTTTTAATTCTTATGTCTTAGGTCTTATGTCTTAGGTCTTATGTCTTAGGTCTTTGGGCTTACGGTATTCGGTCTTAGGTCTTATGTTTCCAGACACACAGGTTAGCCTAACCAAATTGACCCGAATTGGAGTAATTGTTTAGATTTTACACTCGAATAATTTTTCGTACGCAAAAGTGTAAAAGTTTAGAATGTTTGACGTTTTGTTTTAATTAGGTAAGCTTTAACATTAATTTTCAATATAATGATCATACTCCCGCCCTTGCGGAGTGGGTAAAAGTTCTCGCCCATTTTCATGCCATCCCAGGTTCGAATCCCACACGGGGCGTATGATTTTTTCCTTCCTCTTTCATCTTCTAGAATAATTATTTAGCCACTAATGGTATTCAAAGAGTTACGATATTAGATTTTAATTCATTTTTTTTTCGCGAAATGAGGGGTATAGGCGCTGGATCAGACCGTACTATAACATGACCAGGTCTCACTCGTTACAAACAAGACGAAAGTATGTGAATACTGTACAAAGGGTGGTTGAAAGCTGGCGATTACACTAAGACACTAGATCCTGCTTTATCATGATGAAGTGTGATGAAAAACATCCGAAAAATCAGTGAGAGGATGCATTCCCCATTATGGGTAATGCACCCTCTCACCACCAGAATCCTTCATCAACAACACATCATTCTCCAATACAGCAGGAGCATAAACGCACAATTATGTGCAAACATTAAACAGTTCGAGGACATGTACCGTACATTGAATTCCCTTCGCATGCTTCAACAAAACAACCCAAGGGAATTATTGGAATTGTAGTATTTGATGCGATATCCATGCATTTACGATTGGCACATGTCTATACCCATCATGCCCCCCCCCCCCCCATGCGCCCCGGGGGGGTATGCGCCACAACATCTAATAAATGTAAGAGGAACCCCCTTCATCTGGCTAGACGCAACACATGGCATCTAGGGCTATCTCTAGTTCCGAAAATTCTGGATGGTGTAAACGTTGGTATTTGTTTCAAGGCTTATTGTTCTTGCTGTCTTTTTGTCCAGAGGCCGATTTCAAGTATTGAAACCAATATCCAGCAGTCTTCTCAACAAAATTAAAAAGTCATTTAAATGCGCGGCTGAATATAAAAATTGTTGAAAATGGTGACCATTTTGAAATCCAAGATGACCACCATCAGGGAGGGAGGGAAACACTCTGCGACTTTATGGCTGCTATATGCATCCGTGGCATCAAAACATAGGTTATGCCACCAATTTACTGTTTCTATGTTTGCTCAGAAGTCAGAATAGAGTAAAATGTGTTGTAAATGGCGCCATTTTGAAATCTAAGATGGCGCTCACAAGGAGGAAACAATCCAAACTTTGTGGGGGTCTATATAGGTGTCGTGGCACCACAAACATTGGTATGCCACTAATTTGACCTTCTATGTGCTTAAAAGTCCAGATATAAAACATTTTGAAATTCAGATGCTGCCGGACGGAAACAATCTGCGAACGTTCTGAATGTATATGTGTTCCTTGACATCACAACATGGGTATGCCGCAATTGCGCCCTTTATGTTTGCTCCAGAAGTTTCCGTATAGATCAAAATTAGTTTGAAAAAGGCGGCCATTTTGAAATCCAAAGATGCCGCCAAAACGGAAGGGATAAAAAAATAGTAACAATTTGATTTGGATTCCTGTGGAACCATCTTATACATTTTAAGACAAAATTTCCAATTGTAGCAAAAAGCAACAAAATGGACACCCCGTCCCATAATCTACGACACGTGACATAATCTCACGTGCAAACTCGCTCGTATCTGTAAGAAATTCGCAATTTTGGATTTTCTGTCAGGATCGGAAGGAATACAGCCAGGACGAAGTGGCCGGTAAATGACAAGCAAGAGGTTCTTATAACACCAAAAAACAGCACGACCGGAATCCCTCAAATTTTGTGGAATAAGCTTTTTTCCGAAAATCTAGTGAACCAATGAAAAATAAAACAAACGGTGCGCTGAAATCACGAAATACACCTCTAAGAAAACTATACTTGACGATTTTGTTTACACCATGCGAGCAACACACTGTCAATTACTTTGAACCGCCGCGCAAACAGAGCAGGAGGCAGGGGAATGGGAGGAAGGGGCACAGGGGGTCCCCATGGGGCATGTTGTCAGTGGGGGGACTAGGGCGCAGGGGAGTGTGGCCCAAGGGGCACATGAGATGTGGCATAATTTTTCGATACTATATAAGATTAGTTTCTTTCAAGTACAAGAAATATCACAGCTGGCGTAGGTACTCAAGTTGTATTGACTTCGCATTGCCTCAGTACGGTGTGTTTCAGTTGCCCTGCTGAAAATGGCAGTTTGGGAAGATTCCGGTTGTAAAATCGACACCATTCATTACGTGCGAGCACGCTATCAATATATAGAGGTCCAGTGCAGGGATCTTAAGTCTTTGGTCTTATGTTTCCAGGTTGCTATATAGGGTGTCTGGAAACATAGACCGAAGACCTGAGACAGGAATAAAACAATAAAGGGGCTAGTGATTCACCGCAAACCTGTTCCCTCATGGCACAGCGACAGCCTAGTTGTGATTTTCATGGGCGTGACTGGGAGAACATAGCATATTTTTAATTTTTGCTGTAATCTATTTTGATTACATTTTGTGAGTTGCTAGATTAAATAAGGATGGCAACAATCGTCTGACAATGGGGCACTTTTAATAAAGCCCCCTCAAGAGAATGACCTTCCTTTATGCTATTCCCTGAATCTTACGTCTTCGGTATTATGTTTCCAGATGACTATATAGGGTTTCTGAAACATAAGACCGAAGACCTAAGACAGAAAATAAACAATAAAGGGAAGAGGCAGTGATTCGCCGAAACAGTTCTCATGAGCGCAGTCTAGTTGGTGATTTCATTGTGTAATGCGGAGGCATAGCGTATTTTCTCTTCTGTGGTATGCAATAAGATATTAAAACCGTCATGGACAGACGGATAACCGCCCCGAAAAAAAAATTAAATGCTATCCCATGATGCACCGTCTAGTGAATATCTAGGGAAATCGGAACTAGCAAAAAATGGCACTGTCAGAGCTGATAAGACATCGATCTCGCTTCAGCTTCCTCTATCTAGACTTCTAATTTTATTTTGGTTTGTTTTTTTACCAAAGGTTGATTTTTTTATTTTGTTGATTAACTAATTGAGGGATTGATTTGATGATTGATTGATGATCAACAAAGACCGAAGACATACGACATCGATTTGGTTACGAACTAAGTTAATTTTTTTATCCCTAGTTTTAGGTCTTTGTTTTCCAGACCCCCACACACGGATTTGGAAAAAAAGACCGAAGACATAGACATCGATTTTGTTCTACGAATAAGGTAATTTTTTAGTCTTAGGTCTTTGTTTTCCAGACTCCTATAGGGTGTCTGGAAACATAGACCGAATAACTAAGACTCAATTTTTTCTCGGCTAAGGAATTTTTGCGTGTTATGTCTTAGGTCTTTGATTTCCAGAACCCACACACGGATCTGGAAAACAAAGACCGAAGACATAATTCTCGATTTTGTTCTACGACTAAGTATATTTTTTATTAGGTTTAGGTCTTTTTAGTCTATGTCTTAGGTCTTTGGTCTTAGGGTCTTCGGTCTTAGGTCTTATGTTTTCAGACACCCAAGGTTAGCTACAAATTACCCAGATGTCTTTAGCCTCTTATGAATGTCCCTATCTGCTTTGGGTAGGTATTTTATATAGAAAAATAATCTCTTTCTTCCAATGGCCTAGGACTATCATTTGCGAGCCAAATTGAAGAAATTTCATATTTTTTGAAAATGTGACAGGGCCGCTTTAAGGGACTGGGTCCAGGTGGACCAGGAGTCGTTTTTCGCGCGTCCCGTTTTAACGCAAGAATATTTTGAACAAATTGAATCTCACACGCGGACATTCGCTTGCAGGTTTGAATGTCTCGCCAGCGGCTCCATGATCAGGAACTAGCAAGCTAAAACATCACCATTTATTTCCGAATATGTTCGTGTAGGTTTTTAACTGCCAGTAATATTATTGCACGTGGGATGCATGTATATTGAGAGTATTAAACAGAATCTGGCCTCCGCTCAGACGAGGCGCTATGCCGTCCGCTCGTATTTCAAGGGGAATTTATGGGAATGAAAAAAATCGGTCTTTAGTGACTATTAAAGATGAATGCGTGGGCGTCATTTTAAATAAATGATAAACCGAAAAATTGAAAATGGGTGCGAAAGATAACATCAGCGTGGTTGGATTAGCTGTAGTAAATTTGACTTGTTTATGGATATAGGAACCTAAAGGTTTCAGTTGTACTTTTGCCAGAATAAGGAACAGTGCGTAGACTGACACGTGGATTGTAGGATCGTGCATAGCAATTATTTATGATTGGGCTCCGTACTTGGTATGTTGAGCTTTAGTACCAATTCGTACCCGTATACTCAAGATAAGGGTACCATCCAGGCCATAGAAAATCGCGCCAACGTACGAAATTTCCCATGAGTGTGGGAGGAGCAGCATCCCCCTCCCCTCCTTTTCTGCAGGAAAGCCTGCAGATAATTACACGCAATATACATGTTCGATAATGTAGGGAGAAACGGCAAATAATTTTAGCAGAGTAGAAGTACATTTTGTGGTTTTAAATATCATGGGAAATTTCAATTCGTACAATCGAGTTGCAATGGCAGTGTGTGGAACTTGTATTATACGAGTCATTATTGGGACTAGCTGAGCTTAAGGTCTCAGTATCTCTTCTGGTTTATTCCCGAACTTCTATAATTGCCCATTGGAGTCAGGATTAAATATATTGCGGTCAATGCTGATATATTTATCCGTGTGTTGTTATCTTGTGGTCCAGGGAAAAGCGTAGGAATCGTGAGCATTACACCGTTAAATCGTGCGTGTCGAGCCCCGCGTGGCCAACGTGTTTTTGGGCAAGATACTAGTCTCAATTGCCTCGTCGACCCAATCCACAATTGGGGAGCTGTTACGGATAGTCATACAATCTAATAGGGCGGCAGATGAAATGTCAGAGATCACTGAACCGGAAAAAAATTGGAGTATATGTTGCGTTTTTTTTTAATAGAAATCAGTTCAGAAGAGTCTTCTCAGATTATTTTTACAAAAAGGTACCATCTGTTCGGAATGATGTTTTCAAAAAAACCAAAGGATGGATAATCACACCACTATGGGTTGTTGTTTTTTGTTGTGTTTGTTTTTCCATTTGATAGAGGACATTTAGGACTAGTTGATATATAAATATATGGATATATTAAATCAACAACATCACATATTTATGATTTTCTTGATTTTTTCCCATAATTTGACCAATTATGCCAATATGGGACATTATTACATTTGTACCAATTCTTTATTTCACCAACAAAAATTGGTTACTCTGGCATTCAGACAATGTAAAATTTGATGATTTAAAAAGACGTATGAAGTCGCTTACTACTGCACACTCGTATTTTGCATTGTCCATGTTATCTCTGCACGGCATACAGAGTGTCCCAAAAATAATGCAATCCTGTAGTTTGGCGCTATCATGTAAAATTACTGAGAATTATTACAATTTTATAAAAGATTCTGAATGCGCGAACTAGTTTGGTACATCCTGTCCAATTTTTTGGCTGATACGGTCACTGGTTTGAAAAAGTTTCAAAAGTTATAGTTAGCCTTCCATGTTTCTTAAATAGTGCTTAAATAACAAACCTTACTGTTCCGTTGGCAGGTCAAAATGTTAATGCAGGTTTGTAAATAACAATGTGCAATATTAGTCTTAATATTATGTTCTAAATTATTTTATATTTTATATGAGTTTCATGGCTGTGTGGTGGTGACGTCAAACGCTCCTGCATTTGTCCCTTGTTGTTTTTGAGTGCCAATAGGTTTAGCCACTTTGAGGAGTGACTTCATGTCAATGTTTGGTCTTTCCGGACAGGGCCTCACTGTTTGTCTTTTCTTATGTCCTTTTTGCAACGGAGAGGTTTGGTATGTCTCATTCCACACAGCCATGGTACCTATCATTTTTGATATTTGATTATTGTGATTGAATTTATTGTTTTTTTAATATTATGTGCAATTTAATGGTTAATTGTTTTGCTGGCAAATAAAATTGAAATGAAATGAATGAAAACAAGGTATCTGCAACCAGCTCTCAAATATCATTCCCAGTTGCTAGATCGTTGAAGAAGGTTCACCTTGAAAAATTGAATAAAATGTCTTTCAACAAACAGATATCTCCTGGAAATAATCTTTATGTGGTTTTAAATAAATTACTAAAAAAAATATTTGTCGTTATGGTTTTATCCACGTCTTTATTGTCTGTACAGCATTTTCCTCTAATCATATCTGTAAATCGGTAAACAGTAACTTACGATTGGCAAATGTAAAGGTTGTCTTAGTGCGTCTGACAAAAACTGCGTGAATATGCAAATTGTAGGGGCGGGATTTTCAATATTAAATTTATGGAAAAGTAATGAATAGATTATAACTTCTAATTCTGGTAATTAACATATGATTTATAACAACAACAAAACAAACAAACACAAGTAACCACTGAAAATCTGAGTTACATCAACACAGTGTCATGTGAACAGAGAACAGTTCCCCTTTTTGTCAAAGGGACAAGTTGTCTGTAAAGGTTTCATATTTAGTTGACAAGGCTTATACTGGGTTATTGAACCAAAATAAAGAGGCAAGGATAAAGAACGAGACAGGAAAAGAGACAATAACAACAAGTACCAACGTCACCGGCTTGATTGTTATTCAATCAGTCAAACTGGAACGGCTTATATTGAGGCTACTTACCATAGTCGCCTTATTATAAAAAAACCAATGAAGGTAAAATCAGATGTAATTTGAACAGTAAGTGGAGAAAAGGGGGGCTTTCACGAATATATCAAAATTCAAAATTTTAAAAAAATTTTGAAATTATTCTTTAGCCCCAAACTAAGAGTATGCATTTTTTAGCACACGCTGTACTACCACAATGTATGATCACCAAGTGTCACAAAATATCAACAATATTGTGTTTTTTTAGAAATGTTTTTTATTAATAATATTTGTATGGTTTATAATTTTCTTAAAAATCCCTGAATGTATTTGTACAATGTTTATATCACCAAACAAAATTGCGTTACTCTGGCATCAGAAAATGTAAAATATTGATTGATTTAATAAGACGTCATGAAGTCGCTTAAGTACTGCACACTCGTATTTCTTTGCATTGTCCATGTTGTCTGCACGGCATTATTGTACAACTGTCTTGTATCCACACGGTCACAAATATCAATATTGTGGGTTTTTAGAAATGATTTTAATTTTTTTTTTTCATTAGGGGAGCTTGGGGTGACGCATAACAACACTGCTCTTGTTACTCTTCCTACTTCAGAAAAGAGTTATTAGAAACAGCTCAAACTCTCTATGGCTAGCTCACACAAACCTCTTTTTCACACTCAAAAACCTGAAGGTTTATGATATTTACAAGCTTCAACTTGCCACTTTTATGTACCAGTTTACACATAACCTATTGATCTTCTTGATGATAATTTCTTCAACTACCATACTCCCACTCACCATTATGAAACCAGGCATGCAAATACCCCCTACAAAAAATGTTTAACACCCTTCTGGCCAATATACACCCCAATCCAAGGCCCCTTGCTCTGGTCCAACTTACCATCACAACTAAAAACTGCCCCTCTCTTATTTCCTTCAAAACCAACATGAAAAAAACATTGATAAGCTCATATCTCATATGGTGCTGTCAGTCCTTCCTAAATTCATCTCTTTTCTTTCCTTAAAACTGGCCAACTTTATTCTTTCTGTTCTTTCTTTATCTAACAGTCGGATTGTGTACTTTGGTTCTGTTTGTCTGTTTTTGTTTCTTTTTGTCATTATTTTTGTATTGTTCATGTTATTTTGTCTCTGTATCTGGTTCCTTGTATGATATTATTTAATTAGTTTTTTGGTCATGTAATTTTGAGAGGTCACTGCACACCCTCACGACCTTGCTTTTAGCACTGGACCTTCTTTCATCACGGAACAGCCCATGCAGTTTCTTTGTAATCCAATTGCCTTTTTCCACGATACAGTTCTGTTAAATATTATTTCCCTTTTATGCATAGCCATAGTGTTTTATTTTCAGTTTCTCTTAAGTTATAATGATGCTTTATAATTTACCACACTTATTCAATTAGGATTTTTTTTTTCTTAATCCTATTGTTATTTTTTTCATTGTACTATATCATTCATATTATTTATCATCATTTGCTGTATTTTGTGAAGAACAAAAATAAATGATTGATGATTGATTGATTGACGTGTTGATCGGGTGACGTCAACACATGACGTCTACGGCGGGAAAACCTCAATGTTGAAAAATTGACTAATCCAGCTTTTGAAAAAATTGATTAAGTTCCAGAGCGGAACCGCTTTCCCTGATCTTTAGCCGGAATCCCCCCTACGTGCGTATAACTGGTCCGCTCGGGACTCGAGTCATTTTTCCAAAGTTTCACTGCCGTTACCCTGCCACGTGAAATGACAAGTACCATACATAAGTATACGTTCTGGTCGCAACCACTTCTCCATCCGAAAACCACTTTCCACTGAATCACATCATAACTTAACCACAACCGACCGGCAATGGGCTGCGATCAGAAACCGGGCAGGCCTGGCACTCTCTCATGTATTATGACCGTTTTTTCCTTCAAAACCCTATTTTAAGTTGGATTTGCGGAAACCGGTAGGTGGCCGACATTTTTTAGCAAGCTCCGGGTAATTCCCGGGCGACAGAAGTCGTGGTACCTACCGCAAGGTCCCAAAACACTAGGCACGTGCCAACAGCAGCGATCACTTTCTACTTAGCCGGGCCGCGGCAGCGAAACTTTCAGCGGAACCTCAGGTGGTGACCCGCGGAACCTCAAGTGGTAGAACCCAGCCGGGCCACGGCAGTGACACTTTCAACCTAGCCGGGCCACGGCAGCGAAACTTTCTACCTACAGCATGCCCTGTCCCAACCCCTGACCTTTACCGGTCCACAAAAACAACCCGACGCTTGACCCTGGCAACTGACCTTTGACTTAGCCGGGCCACGACAGCGGAAATGTTAAAACCGGTGCATTTCAAAATTTTTTCTAAATCCGTGCTAAAAAAAAAGTGAAAATATCCGCTCCACAACTCCTATGCATTTCCCCTCCCCCACGGGTGCAAAAAAAAGTATGCAAAAAAAAAAGGAAAAAAAAATTACTACCTGAAATGAGACTCGAAACTGAAATCCGGAATCTTAACGGGTTGGTCTTGCGTCTGATCTTGGGTTGGTCTTGGGTTATTCGCCGAATCCACTGCACCATCTGATACTTACCTGAAAACTGATTGCATTTTTATAATTTTATACCTTGGAATCAAAGGTGACGGAAACGGATCTTTTCAGATCCAAAATATTTTCAAAAGTGAGTATATCCGGTAAAAGTTGCATGCGGCCGGCCTTTCACTAAAATCCAATTTTGAAGATTTGACAAAATATCTAGATTTGAAAAATGAAAAAAGGTCCACTGACTCAGTCTTTAGCAGGAAATTGTCCCAAGATCTAATAGCCGAAGCCAGACCGCTTCCTTGATCTTTAGCCGGATATCGCCCCTACGTGCGTGTAACTGGTCCGCTCTGGTCCCACTGTCGTTACCCTGTCACGTGAAATGACAAGTACCATACATAGGTATACGTCTGGTCGCAGCCACTTCTCCATCCGAAAACCACTTTCCACTGAACCACCCGAATCATAATTTAAAACCACAACCACCGGTGTTGCGCTGCGATCAGAAACCGGGCAGGTCCGGTACTCTCTAATGTATGATGTTTTTTTTTTTCCCTTCAAAACCTATTTTAAGTTGGATTTGCGGAAATCGGCAGGTGGCCGACATTTTTTTTAGCAAGCTCCGGGTGATTCTCGGGCGACAGAAGTGGTGGCGAATACCGCACGGTCCAAACCCTAGCCGGGCCGCGGAACTTTCAACCTAGCCAGGCCACTGCAGTGGGTGTGTTCCGGTTAACTTTGTTTTAGTGTGCTCTTAGTGTGAACCTTTTCAGAAAGTAGGGCCACGGCACACAGCGACCGTCAACCTATAGTGCCGGGTCACGGCAGTGGGTATGTTCCGGTTAACGGTTTTACCAATATCGTTGTTATTTCGGCTAAAAGCTACGCGTTATACATTGCAGTCCTAGAAATCACTACTTACCCTATATATAGTACAAGTTCAGTCTTCACTAGTGCAATACGATATCCAGGGAAGTTGAACCTTGTAGGGGGAAATGACCAATGCGTATAATAAAGCGTGCATTATGCATGAAGTGCGTATGTCCAAAGCGCGCACATTTTAACACGCATTATGCGTATACGCAATGGATTATGAATCAATGTTTTTAATGCATAAATTAAAATGAAATACATTTTTGGTAATTTTTACATACAGGTGTGTCGGCCGGTTTTGTAGTTCAGGTTTGCAGCCCCGAGTAATGTGTCATATATGTGGATCAATGGCAGGCATTGGCTTGGTTGTTTGCTCGTGTTCTGTAAATCCACTTACGGGTTTACCTCGGACTGATATACACAGGTGAGATTGATATAAAAGCACTATGCATAAAATAGCAATGTGAAATTTCAATCAACAAAACCATTATTTCCATTAAAAAAATGGACATACAGTTCTTTTTTCGAACCAGCAATTTTGAAGAAAAAATGAACTTGAATCCACACATCTTATAAAGTGTTTTTTTTCTGATTAACCAAAAGTTCGCTTTAGTATACATTTTATGGCAAATTTAATGTACACTTCTGCTTGCCTGAAGAAGTCCCTCTTAAATGCAATGATTACTGTAACGCCTTTCCCATATAATTTAATAATAATAATGAAATAAAACTCAATTAAGTGTAATCCAGTTGCACTTAATTTCATTAATTACTATGGGTCACTCGTGTATTTAACTGGAGGTATCACTGAAAACGAAAACTGGCATTAACTCGCTATTACCATAAAGTTGGGCCACATGGTGCCACTTTTGACTAACCTGCACATTGGTTTGTCTTGCTGGACTAACTTGTTTATTAGTCAGTCCAGCACTCAGTCCTGAACTGTGTTGCTTCTCTTACCCTCTTTTACTCTTATATACTTTGTAGTTTTGTTTTACCATTACATCGTATGCATACAAAAATTATGTAAAGAATGTAACAACAAATTATGTAAGGAAAGAAAGGCCTAATCGTTATGTTATAATTTACATATCATTGTCATGAAACGTTTACAAATTATTATGTATAATGAAATAAACATAAATAAAATAATCAAACCAAATAAAAAAAATTTTTTACAAATCTTTACACATCTTGTGTGTTTTATTTTTACCAAATAATGTTTACAGAATTTTTTTACATATGTTTTCTCTTTGTAAATTTGATGAGAAAAATCCCTGAATAGTTCAGTCGCTCACTAGGACGTCATGCTCATCACGCGCAAATCGAAGTAAAAGTCAGTCAGAGTCATAGTTGTGATGGTCAGTACCGAATACAGAAATGCTACACACACTAACTACTGGGAAACCATGCACTCAATCTAGTCAGGCAAATCAGTTGGCAAACCACTCAACCTAGTCACACTTAGTCATGCAACCACCACCGACGCAGCGTCAAATGACAGTCATAGTCAGGTTAGACATGAATCGTAATGGCTGGTGACTACACTGTCAACCCCCCCCAAACCCCCCCCCCCCCACCCCAAAAAAATCACGGTTTCAAAACTGCCAGACTAGCAGGGGATGTAGTGAAAGAGTGTGCGCTTCCGGATAAACATTGTGAATTTTTGCAACAAGTACTTTAGGCATTGATAATCCATTACCTTGATGGAAGCACTTGCAACCCCCCTTAATTGACCCCAGCTAGTGTTTCAAGGTTATACAGGGCGTCAAAATTGTAGAATGTTCCGATTGTGTTGAAACGTACACCATGAGTTGTTGCTAACAAGGATTCCAAAAAGGTATAGTTTATACTATGTATGGCTTAAGTTTCGGAGTTATGGTGAAAACCTGTAAAAATGGTGAAAATTTTTGGTGTGTACATGGGTCCAGAAGTTAAAAGTTGCTTTGATTCAGGCAACATGTTGTGTGTGACAAATTGTTTCCCTAGGCATAAAAGGATTGAAATTGAGTTTTCTGACGGCATCGGAAGACAACGCTCTTACCCTGAGGAGAAATGATCTGTCCCTTGCTTGGGTCAATTGGGTCAGGTCAGGCCTTGTTTTTCCGGTTTTGCTGGATCCAATAGGAATTGCCTTTGCCTGGTAAGTTTGTTTCATCGGGTTGTCCAGTTTTCGTCATTACAGTTGGTCACGGAAAAGATAAGGACGCATCCCAATCCCTTTTTCTCGTACATTTATTTCATCGAAAGTTGAGACGGTATTGTTATTATCTACGACGATCTAAGCCTGGTTCATGCGGAAATATCCTGTGTTGGGCACAATATGGGGCGTAGGAAATCCACAAATAGACGGCCGTCCAAGAACAGTCAAATTGAGTACCGTTGACTTCCGGTATTTTCGTCCGAATGGCGATTCGGATAGCAAACGAGATCGCGCACGGGCGGGTTGGAGATTATAAATGATCAGAGGGTGAAAATAGCGCGAATAATCAACAACAAGGACAACAGCAATCACCACAGCCGTCGACATCGGGCGTGCCAAAACTCAAACCAGCAGTTATTGACAGTATCGGTGCCTGGACCATCTACACAGAATTCGGCATCGGGACTACCACGCCAACAGGTTTCTCAGCGGCGGCAATCACAATCCCTGCAAAAACTCAAAACCAAGCGAGTGGGATTGCTCAGCAAAAATCTCAAAATGAACAACAAGTTGTGACAGCGGGAATTTACTCGGCAGCAACAATCTACCAATCAGCAAATTCTACCTGGTGCCAGTCAAGTTCAAGTACAACAGCCCTCGCTTACCACTCAGTCTCAGCAGCAACCAAATAAATCAAGAATTATGGATGACAGTCTACTCCAAGGTAAACTCAACAATGCATTAAACACAAGTGTGAATAGGGTTGTTCATAGTACTAGTTAAATTTTTTTTAATGCTACAATTAATCCAAATACTTTATGTTTCAAACAGTTGCCAGTACGAGTTCAATTAATGCAAAGTAGGGTGTTTTGAATGTATCTTAAGCATCCCGAGTTCAATAATGCTGCATTACCAAATAATACTGTGACAATGCCTTTCACTCATGCAAGATTGCCAATCAATACCATTGCAATGCCAATCACTACGTAGCAATGCCAGTTAATACTGTAGCTATGCCAATCAATACGATAGCAATCCAATTAATACGTTGCTGGCCAATCACTAGTTACAGCGATGTCGCGTTAGTAAGCAATGAGCCAAGTTCTAATTTTCCATTCAAGGTGTTAATAGATCTGTTCTTCGGTTAAAACGGTGAATATAGCATTATTCTGTTCGGGTTCATCTTGATGGTCCAACCCCTCAACAGCTTTTGGGCTTTTCTCCACTTGTTTCAGTTGTTACCATTGGGCTTGTCAGTACCACAAGGTATCAGAACAAAAATTATAAATGGGGAGTTGTTTGGATTTTGATTGTTTGTTGGAGAAAACTGATTCCCATACTCAAAAGTGTAGTGATTTTGGTATGGCTCTTCTGTTATCGCAGACTGGGCAAATTGTTGGAAAAGCAATAAACAAAGCAAACCATCAATTCCATTCATTCATGGACATCTGCTTTTTGGTTTACATGTCCATAGTTTTGGAGGCACATCCTGGTCGCGCACAAGAGTTGTGGAAGTACGTTATACGATTAGGACAGCGGCTTCACCGCTTTCGGGCTTGGGGATTCGATCTTATGATCAACAGTTCAGTTAAGGACAGCATTGCATCCTCATTTTCGTGGGCTAGTATTGATGGGGAGCTTGGGTTTCCCTGTATGTTGCTGTTCCTCACAGTGATAGTCGAGGTGGCAGACAGTCGGGTATGGCACCAAAAAGGCCTTTTCTGTTTTCGTCGGCAATTCAAGCAAAGATTAACAGCTCGGGCCAACAGGAAACAAGTTCAACAAACAGGTTGCTTTGATTTCAACAAGAACTTTGTAACAGAAAAATTCAGGTACAGTAACAAATGCTCCTTGTGTAAAGAGTTCGGCCATGGTGCCGTCAACTGCAAAAAGGTTAAATAATGCTGTGGCGATTGCAAGATGTGTTTGCCTTAATCCCGATGCATCAATTTGTTTGTGTTGCAAATATCCTTCACCAATGAATTAGTTCTTTACTCCCACTACTTGATCTTTATCCAGATAAAAAATCTAGTATTTTACACGATGGGTTTGTTTTGGGTTTAGGCGGGGGTTTCAGGGTCTCGTTCACCGTTAGGGAGCTCCTAATTTGAAATCTGTTACTGCAGACCCAGATATGGCATTTGACTAAGCTAATGAAGAGGCAGCTTGGAAACGAAATCGCTGGTCATTTTCACAGTTACCCATGTCAAATTTAATTATAGCACCCATTGGACTTGGCTACCAAAATCTGAACCAGGAAAATTCAGGAATACAACATTTATCTTTCCAGAAGGCCAATCATTAATGCATGGTATTAACCCCGATTATTTTGTAGTCAAATATGCTAGCTTTGATGTAGCTACTCGTTTGGTAGTGTGCGTAGGTAAGGGCGCCCTCATGGCCAAGGCAGACATTCAATCTGCATTCAGATTACGGCCGTACACCCTAAGATTTCCAGTTGTTAGGGATGAAAGTTGGGGAGAAGTTTTGTTAAAAGCTCGCCTATGGGGGCTCTTGTTCGCCCGCCCTTTTTGAAAACTTTTCGACTTTCCTTGAATGGGCGTAAAAAGAGCTCAGCTTATGATAACGTCACGCACTACGCATATACTTCATGCTAGTTGGGTTTGGTGCGAGTCAAGCAGCCAGTCATGCGCCGGCCTCGTTAGGATTTTTGAAAAGACTTGTGCAAAAATTTAGGGGTTCCGCTGTTTCAGAAAAGTCAGTGGGGCCTACTACTAAACTTACATATTTGGTTTGGCAATTATCGGTAAGTCAACTTTCAATCCCCCAATCAGACTCATTTTTTTGTCTGGACGATCACAGGTGTTCTCATAAATTGGACAGTTCTCGTCTATCCACCTTTTGATACATGGCGTTCCGCAAGGATCGGTTCTCGGACCCCTTATTCGCGTCTAAATTCTGCCCTTGGAGATCTGTTCGCCAGGTTCGGTCTAGAGATACATGTATATGCTGATGACACCCACAGGTCTACTTTTCTATTTGTCCAAATTCACAAAAAGGTATTGATCTAGCTGATTTCTAAAATTAGAGTGTGGTTAATTGAAATCAGTCATGGAGTCACAGAACTCTCAAGTAATGCAGATAAGGAATGACGTTATGGTTTTTGCGTTGTAGACTCAATACAAAGTTCCATCTGCCCCTATTAGTGTTGCTGTATGAACCTTCCTTCAAAATAATCCTGTGAGAAATCTCGGAGTGTGTGGGATCGGGTTTGACAATGAGTGATCAGTTGTGGCTAACATCCTCAAGACCACCATTATCATCTCATGACATCAGACAAAGCACGCAAAATGCTTAAACAGACGCTTCAAAAATCGATTCACATTTGTCACATCAAGTTTAGATACTTCAACAGGCTCTTATCTGGAATTAATAAGTCTCTGCTTTCACGCCTTCACAATGTCTAAAGGACTGCCGCGAGAATTATGACCAGGTGCAAGAAGTATGACTCCATCACTCCTAAAATGAGTTCTCTCCACTGGCTGCCCATTGCATCGGCGAATCAAATTCAAAGTTCTGCTGTAGTGTACCAAAAGCCCCCACAATCAGGCTCCAAGTTACATTTCTCAGATGCTCCACGTTCAACCAACCCGGCGTCGGTTAAGATCATCCTCGTTCCTCTTTCATCCTCCACTGATCTACACAGAACTCATCGGTCAATTTTCGCTGACAGATCTTTCTCATGGCGTGGTCCTAAGCAGTGGAACTTATTACCATCTCAAATCAAAGATGCAGCCACAGTTGACACTTTCAGAAACTGCTTAAATCTCATCTGTTTCAAGAAGCGCCGCCCTTATCTCATTGATTTTGTTTATGTTGTACTGTCTTGCAGCGCCGAAGAGCAAACTGTTTGAATTGGGCGCTTTACAAACTTTACGGATTGATGAATTGAATTCAATTCCACAGAACAGAATTGTGAAATCAAAAACAAAGCTATGAATGCCTGGAAGGCTTCTCAAATTCGTTGCGTGATCATTCAATCCTTAATGGGTCTTACCTTTGTTTGTAAGGCCGTGTCACCTGGGCGCGCCTTCCTTCGAAGGTTGATCGATGTCACTTGTGGGGTGAAGAACATTGGGCTGCATTAAGTTTATCTTCTGGCGCAAAGCATGATTTGGGTGTGGGTTTTATTCTTAGACATTTACAATGCGGGTTACATTATCCTGAGCAAGCATGGCATGATGAGGAACGATCTTCAGTTGTTTACAGATGCAAGTAAAGGGATTGGCTTTGGGGAACTTCAAGGGAAATGGTTTCAGGGTAAATGGCCTAGTCATGAATTTCAGGAAAAATCAATTGCTGGATGGAATTTTTTCCAATTTTAGTGCGGTGTTTATGGGGTGAACTGTTGACTGGAAAAAGGAATTTACTTAGGTCTGATAATGTCTGTGGTTAATATCATCATAAGCAGTCTTCAAGATGCCCACAAATTATGAAATTGGTGAGATTCCGTTGTTTTGCAGTGTTTGAAAGAATTAATATTTCCTTTGGCCAAAACCACATAGCGGGTAAATGTAATAACATTGCGGAGGCTTTGTCCCGTTTCCAGATAACCCCGTTCAAGGCCTTAGCTACCAGAAGCAGATGCTTGTGCACTCGCAGTACCAGCTTTGTTTGGACACTTTAAGTTGTGAAACTCAACGCCTTTTAACTGCATCTTTAGCTCCTGGTCTGGACAGCTTATAGGCGCTGTGTGATGAAATTCATTGCTTTAGGTTGCAAATCGTTAATTCCCTTCTTTTTGGGGGGCCAATCCCTAATGGCACTTACCTCTTTTTATTCATTTTTATCCTTGCAAAATTGTGCACCAGCTACTATTAATCTCCATATCTCTGCCTTGGCCTTTGTGCACAAATCAATGGCTTGGTATGACCCCACTATAGGCTATTCCTTTTTTATTTCATGACTGAGAGAGGGGTTGTCGCGTTCTAATCAAAAAAAGATGGCCGGTTACCCATTAGTCCCTACATTTTGGAAAATTAAGGTAGTTTCTCTTGCCTTTGTTATGTATTCATCATATGAGGCATGTTTTATTTAAAGCCGCATTTCTCCTTGCATTTTTTGGTTTTTTTGAGGGTAGGGGAATTCACTGCCAAATTTAAAACTCGGATTGTTTCTCGGGTGATTTCTTTTGATGATTTCATTTTATCAGAGTCATCTTGTCCGCGGTGTAAAGAAACTGAGAGTCCTACCTATAAAAATGTCCGGTAGGACAGCAGTTTTCAGAGACTGGGCTTCCTATGACGCCCCGTCCTCTGAAACCTGTTTGTCTGTCCCTCGTACGCTCAGTCTCTGAAACCTGCCTGTCCGTCGGACACTCGCTCTCTATGATGTGCCGTCCGTCGGACACTCGCTCTCTATAACCCGTTGTCCGCGGGACCATCGACACTCACTCACTAGAACCTAGTGTCCTATTGGACACTCATTCTCTGATATTAGCTGTCCTAGCGGACTATTGCTAAAGATATCGATGAAGGTGTATAAACTGTATCTGAAAGAAATTAATATGTATGACTAGGACACTCTATTTGTGACTGGACACTCAGATTAATTACAGCTATCACGAAATTGAGCGTCCCCTGGTCCTAGGACTCTGTATTACTGTGACATGAAGCCCTATGCACGAACATGTTTATCTAAATATATAATATAAACACTAAAAGACGAAGGCATTTAGTGAATTAAAATGCGATCCGATTTCGAGCAGATCCTGCGTGGTACATTCGGTATGACCTTCATATTCCAAAGAAGTATATTGATAATCAATGATCTAGATGGCGTTCGTGAAATAACCAGCTTGAGCGCTTGACTTGGTTAACATCGGTCGAGCGGCCGTAGGCCGCGAGACCGATGTTAACCACAGTCCAGCGCGAAAGCTGGTTATTTTTACGAACGCCATCATAGCACATTGATTAATAGCATACACTTCGAGTATAATATAAAACATGTAAAAACACTTTTTAAAAACAATAATTTTTGGTTAAAACATCCTACAATTAATTGATTACGAAATAATTTGTCGCAATTTAAATTTAACATATTTAAAAAACACTGTCCTTGTCCCCGTCTATTGACTAGCGTTACCCAAAGTCCCAATGGTTTTGTATTGATTGCTCGGGCCATTAACCTTCGAGTGACGAAGCTATTCAGTATTAAACTATACTTGCCAATCGGTTAATTGATTATTGCTTTGTCTAAATACGAAGCAAATCTATCATGTAGTTAAAAGTTTATCCTTGGGTAAATTTGAATGAAATAAATCAACCAAGCCTTCGGCAATAAAGCTATTAACCCTATTCATCCTGACATATTGATTATTTCGTGGTCAGAAATTACAAAGAGTTATCAGTGTTTTACCACTACATTTATTTGCCATTTTAGTCAATTGCATAGGTTGAATAGAAGAAAACAAAATAAACCAATCTTGATCTGGTGACCGTCACTGTATAGTATATTTCTAAATTATTACGATGTGGTATCTTTATGTGTATTGTGTGATGTCGACATTTGTAGAACAGATTTTGATTTCAAATACTGGATTTATGACGGCGTCGGATGGGACTTCTAGCAAGCTTGATCCCAAGAGGTTGAAGCTACTTAGTACCGTTTTTTTTTTTGGGGGGGGACCCTCTATAGTAACAGTTTTGTCAAATCTTAATGTTCATGGAGTAGGTTTTGTTATTTGTTTGTAATTTTTGTCCTTTTTTTGCAATTACCCTAAAGGGATTGCAGTTCTGCATACACTTTTAAAATGACAGTATGAAAATCAATATCTGAATAATATCTATATTTGGCTGGTACAATAATAAATTGTGTCATGTCCGCATTTATGAGAAAATGTTTGATGTAAGAGCAATCAAATTTTTAAAGTTTATTTACAGTAGCTACCGCTCAATGTTTTCTACATCCATAGGTTGCAAGTTTGACACCATAGAAATTTGTATCGTAAGTTTGCCATCATTATATATACAGATCGCTCCGCTGTATATAATTGTCAGGACATGTTTTTCTAGAACCATTACCGTGACCCGCTTGTTCAGTTGTGACCCCGACTTCCGAGTGTGCATGTTTATTAAAAATAACAAGCTCTAGGGCTGTTATTAAAAATAACGCCCTGGTAGCCTTCCGAACCCGATTCGTAGTAGATAACGCACGGAAAACACTAGATAACAACAAAAGACGCTAGCACGAGAAGTGTATAGTGTAGAATAGCTTTCGTATCGTGTTATTTATAGGTATGGATTAATCACGGGTTCGAATCCCCATCATGGCGCTACTTTCACTTCAACGTGTTTTTGATAATTTTTAGTATAATAATTTGATTTTTTTGCCTCTCTGTGTTTATATATTTATTGTTTGTTTCTTAATTTCCTGATGATTTTCGAATGATTAATTATAACTTTAATCATAAATTTATTACTGAATGCATTGCATTTTAACTTTCTTTCAAAAAAAGATGGCTATCAAATACGCGTTCTTTGGCAAGTGTCCAAAATTGTTTGCGAAGCTCAATTTTGCGGTTTTCAAAATTCCAAATTAAAAATGGCCATCATACAAAATATGAAATGATCTGGATACATATTTTCTCATGCAAACATTCCATTTTGTTTTTTAATGATTGCCATTTTTTCAACATGTGGAGTGCAAACACTCACAATTGAGTAAAACTCCGATTGAGCTTGGTAAAGCTTTTTAAAAATTTAATTCAGCACCTGCAAATTATTTCTAAAATTCTTGTGTGTTTTAGCACAGGAGACCGTGTTATTTTTTTAAATATTTTGTTTTATGTCGCCATTATGTTTTTAATTTTGAAAGTCCATCATTTGAAATAGCAGGCTGCCTCAAACTAGCTAAGTTTTTCATTTTCAAAGTGCTTAGTGACATCATAAGGAATACATTTCAATGGTGTGGACATTCTCATTGTGTTTTTTTATGGCTTGGGTCCTTTGGGTTTCAACAGGCCGTCAATATCCTCAAAAACAGACTATAAAATGGAATTTTTCCATAATAGCTTTCACATTTGAGTAATTTTAAAATAATTATTTGCAGAGACACAGTCTCATACGGTTGTCCCCCACCATTTGAAACCAAAAAAAAAGAAAAAGAAAAACGGCCCTCAACACATGATCTGGGCAAAAATGCCTTTCACTAACACTGTACAATGGTTAATCGCTTGTTCTGATGTTTATATTCTTTGCACCATTTGATTTGGCCATTTTTTCCATTTTTCATTTTCATGCTCTTAATTACATCATATTGACAAAAACACTTTGTGTTATATTCTCAATGTCGCTTTTCATGTAATGGGCCACTTTTTTACAAAATTCCTGTCAAAATGTCAAAAACACACTATATATTAATATCTATACTAATATAACAATGAAGATCTATCTGTTAATCTGTCTGGCGGCTATGGGTTTCGTTATGCTTTGACTATGGGCTGATATTTTGGCATGAAAGGTAGGGATTACGGTCTGACCTTTGTTTGGTCAGATGGTTCATAGTGGCCCAAAAGGTGAAAGGTCCTCTGAAGGTCAATTTGCGTAGAAATTCACTATGACCACCAAATTTGGGGGGGGTCAAAGGACCGGGGGGGCTGATTAATAACAGAACACATCTTAGTTCCAAGGTCATACATATAGGTCAAAGGTCACACACGGGGAGAAAATGCCTAGTATATATGATTTTGTACAAAGTACACAACTCTTCGTTATCGCTATCATGTCCCAACCCCAATTTAACATAGTAGCTCCAAGAAGTTTTCAAAATCAATGCACAAAATGGAGGTGTTAACACTTTAATCAAGTAGCAATTGCTTATTCATTCTTCTGTGAATCCTGCACGTTCTCAGCAGCCGCGTCCTCAAGTCTACGCTTCCGGTACCCCAATTAATGCGATGCCTAACTAGATACGTATCAGGTACATAACCTCATGATTATAGGGGTCAACACACTGCTGAAGTTCCTCATCATCTGCCTAAACCTTTGACGAAATTAATGCCATACTTGATTCACGTCTCTCGATGTTATTATGTATTAGCCAAAATCTAGATTCCTGAGCCTCATACTCCTGACACTTTTAGATATTTTAACAATTCTAACCTTAAATAAATTAACACATAGGCCTACTACTTTAATGATATTGTTCTATTGTTCTATGTAAGCGCATAGAGCCATCATCTCATCATATTATTGTTTATTGTTGTTGATGTTATTCTTATTATTATCATATTGCTAATATTGAAATAGGGGGCAATGTTTTGTTATTTCACTCATTTTTAGGCGTTATGGCGAAATATACCTTCCCACTAACGCCTTCCTTTGTATTGCGTTTATTCCGTTTTTGGATAATAAAGGCAGAAATATTAATTATGCAAATGAAGGATTAAATCCACTAGAATAACAAAGGATATGAAATATTAATTAATTTTAAATAGCTATAATAGCTCATTATAACCTATGAATATTTAAACCGTCCCCCTAACTATCATGTTAGTTATACATTAATTATTATTTAAGTTATTATTAATTATTATTATTATTTTGTATTATTATTGATTGAGGTAGGTAAACTAGACAGGCCATCGATTGTGCTTTAGAAGCACGAGTAATCATGCGGTTGAATACTTGCACTGTCCCATGTGACCTTTGACCCAATCATTGTTACAGGGCCCAAAGAGTTACAATGATTTATGATTTATTTCACTTTGTAATGAGTTAAACTTATAAATTGCATATAAATATTATTTAATCTAAGTAACATAATATAAAGAGACGACTCCAGGCATACTATGCCCGAGTTTCAATTGACCTTTGACACCTTTAACGATGGCTCACAGAGCGGGGTCGCTGCGGACTCTTTTTCACTTTTCATTGAATGCCTACAATATGGCAGAGCTAAAACAAAAAAATTTAAGGTTCCAATTAGATCCTTTTATATTTGACCCCGTGATGACCCCATTTTGACCTTTGGACCCCTTATTGTGACATAAGTAATAAGCTTTTCCCAGTGGCTCTTGTGACACATGTTGACATTATATCTACTTTGGTTGTTGAGTTATAGCGTTTTTGCATATTAATTAGCTCATTTGCATATTTTGATGGGCGTGACCCTGGGGCATATTCTGTCACATTTCGCATCGAATTATCCGCAACTTTTGCACAGACACCACCTATCCAAGTGTTGCGTTATTTTTGAGATATAGCATTTTTTTGCATATAATTAGATATGCCGCCATGTTTGAATGTTAATGGGAGTTTCCGTATAATTCTGTAGTACAAAGCTTTATCATCTGACCAACGACAATGCTCCTGCGGAATTTGTTCGTATTTCGCGCACCTAATCTGTAGACGAAGTAGGCCTCAAAAGATTTTTAGTTTTTGACCTCCCATTGACCCTACGAGAGGCCAAAGGTCAAAATAATTTTTACAACCCCTGGTGTTAGCTTGGCTCAGTGGTTCTTCTGACCAATTTGGGTCAATATCGGCCCAGCCGTTTGGTCACTAGTGAGCATTTTTGAAGCACGGTACAAGAAAGAAGAAAAGAAAGACGAAATCGAGAGAAGACGTAATATCATGCTGCTTTGCAACCATCATGATATAATATGCAAAATAAGATCCGGAAAAATGTGTTTCAATCCTTTCGTGATACCAATGTTTCTCTCTGATAAAGTTTGGGGAATACGCAGTAATTTGTCACATTTCCCGTAATATTTCAATGAATTTTTCATGAATTCAAAGACCAAGAATACATTGGGTCATGATTTCACTCCGTCTAAAGGCGTTGCCTTTAACGTACTTGAAATTTTACTGCACCTTAAAACCGATGTCATACAAGGATGGTGGTAGCTTAGGCAAATGGTATCAAATCCAGAATATTACAAACTACTAGTTATATCAATGGGGTAATTCCATGTTTTTTTAAGTCTGGGGGGGCATTTCAAATGGTAAATAAATAAAACTGAACAAATCTTTTTGTTTGCTTTATCGACTCTCTCCATATATACTCATAGACTCCAGACCAAATTGCAACTTAACATAAGACCACAGCAAATGGAAGAAGCTTATAGTCACCTGCTCTGCAGTCGGAAGATGATGACGATGATATGAGTCAGTGTATAAAATCATATGTCAATATTTGCCAAAAAACCTCAGCCAGTTTAACAACGACAGATTGAACTTGACCATTCGTCGGACGTCCATAGATTAAAACCTTGGGTGTCTCGAGGGACTCTGAGATTTAAATCTTGGTGTCCAACGGACTCTTACACTTAAACGGTTGTGTCCGACGGACAAAAACCGTTTACAAGACAAAGTCCTATAGGACGCCCCATTTTAAAAACAAGGAGTCCCTAGGACAATGAACATAAGAAGTTGCTAATCCGTCAGACTCTCATATTAAACCTTAGTGTCCGACAGACTCTCTCAGACTTAAACCTTAGTGTCACGGCAGACAAAACAACGTATCACCCAGAGTCCTATGTTACGCTCCCATTTTAAACAGGGAGCCCTAGGACAATGAAACAGAGAACTTAGTGTCCGTCTCGTCGGACTCTCCGAATTACACTTGGTGTCTCGACGGACAAAAACACTTATCAACACACAGTCCTAATGGGACGCTCCATTTTAATAGGCAGGAGTCCTATGGACATGAACATAAAACTTAGTATCCGTCGGACCCTCAGATTAAAACCTCAGTGTCCGGGCGACAAAACGACTTATAACCAAGAGTCCTAATTGGGGCTCTCCCTTTTTAAACTCATGAGTCTAGGACCAGTGAAACATAGAACTTAGTGTCCGTAGGACATAAAACAATTTATCACCACCCGTCCTAGGGGACGCTTCCAATTTAAACCAGTAGTCCAGACAATGAAACGTTAAACTTAGTATCCGTCGGACCCTCAGATTTAACCCTCAGTGTCCGACGACCTCACATTTAACGTCGTGTCCGACGGACAAACAACTTAGTACACACAGTCCTATGGGGATGTTCCAATTTAAAACAGGGATCCCTAGGACAATGAAACAATAAATTAGTATCCGTCGGACCCTCAGATTTAAAACTCAGTGTCCGACAGACTCTACCTACACCGTATTGTCCGGTTGACAAACACTTATAACCAAGAGTCCTATGTTACTCCCTCCATTTTAAACCAGGAGTCCTAGAACAATGAAACAAAGAACTTAGTATCCGTCAGACGCTTAGATTTAAACCTTAGCGTCCGACGAACACTAAAACGACCGGACGATCTAAAATATGACACCGGCCCCCCTGTTCATACTGTCATTTTGGCAGGAATCCTTTGACTACATCTCATTCAATTTCATTTTGAAACGGGGCGTAAGGTACTTTGGTACTTGTACTTGGCTGGTTTCCTCCTTAAACACCCCCAGGGATCTTGGCTAGGCGGTCAAGGGAGGTTGAAACTATTTTAGTCTGCGTGGTCGATTTTGGTAGCTGTCACGGAAGGTCTTTGATGCAGTCTTACAGTCAATAATTTGTTGAGGCAAGCTATCCCAGATCTTTACATAGTACGGGGAAAAACGAGTTCTGGTAGGCAGTAGAAGTAACATGTGGGATGACGAATTGGTTGTTGTTCCCTCTCCCTGGATCTTTTTGTTTTAAGCGGAGGTGATATGAAAGCTGAATCATCAATATCTGGTTGATTAGTTTGTAAAAGCTTGAGTTACTTGGTGGATTTCCACTCTGTCAATTAGACGCTCCCAACTCATGAGTAGCTACATATTGGACACACTACTTGTTCTGGCATAATCCCTCAGAACAAAACGGACAGCTCGATGTTGAACTCTTTCTATGGCTGACTGGTGACCTAGCTGATGAGGATTCCACTCGCCACCCATATTCCCAATGGTGGCCGTACAAGAGTGAGATAAAGCCTCGCCTTGACGGTTTTGGAGCACAGGTAGATTGTGCTCTTGATAAATTTTAGAACCCTCGTACCTTGGTGACGGCATGCTGAGTCTGTTTATCTCTCCCATCCCAAATCATTTTGAATAAATACCCACCATGTAAGTAGACTCGTTTGTACTTCCAACTGTTCCCATCATCTATAAGACGGTTTTCCAGGTCACGTTACGGGAACCCGCATCGTTTTACCTTACTGGGCATTAAATCGCATGCCTCCCACAGGTATTAGCCCATCCAATAAATTATCAAATCAGGTTCTGCAGCAATTTTTCATCTTCACTGGAGTTGATTTGGTTGTATATGAGGCGTCCGTCGGCGAATAATCGTTGTTACAACAACAAAGAAAACCACTCATGCGGTCTGGATGGTCATTAATAAATAGCATAAATAGGTTGGGGACCCAACACAGTTCCCTGAGCGACCCGCTGAGAACTTGATGCCAACTTGAGAATTCACCGTTGACCACTACTCTCTGCAATCGTTTGGTGAGAAATGCAGTGATCCAGTTTTTTATCTTACCCCCTGAGCCAGAGTAATCAATATCTTGGCAGTAGTCGCGGTGTGGTACCACATCAATGCTTTAGAGAAATCTAATACTGCTATGTCAGTAGTGATGTTATTGTTATGATTACAGGCAAGATGCATTCAAGGTCAAGTGAGCTGACTCTCACACGAGCGCACCCCCTTCGGCAGCATTTTGGTTTTCAGCAAGAATTTTATGTTGGTCAAGATGCTTCATCAGCTGCTGTCGACATATCTTCCCAATTAGTTTGCAGCACACTGAAGTTAATGACACAGGGTCGAATAATTGGCCTGGGTCAGATGGGGCGCCTTTCTAACGAGGAATAATGTTGGCCTTCTTCCAATCGGGTTTGGCAGCTCACCTGTGTCCCAGTGTTGTTGGAAAATGTGCGTCAAAATTGGGGCAATTTTGTGAGCAGCCAACTTTAGGGCTCTATTTGGTAACTGATCCGGGCCGGCTGCTTTGGATAGATCCATGGCTTTGAGCAATTTCAGAACTCCGTCAACTGATACTGTAATATCAGACATATCAGGGTAGCTACTAACAGGCAAGCGAGGAAGATGTGGGGATTCCTCTTTGGTAAAAACACTGCTGAATTGATTAGCCAAAGCTTCCGCTTTCTCCCTGTTGTCAGTTATGTCAACGTTGTTACCTGAGACTTGGACACCCGAGTTATTTCCTACGCTGTGATTTCACATACTGCCAGAACTTTTTCGGGTCATCAGTAGATGTCATAGAGTCCTCATGCGCCCGATAAGCTTTACGAAGTTCCCGGTCAACAAATCTACGCACCGACTTGAATTTGTCCCAGTCAGAATTTTTGCCAGTTTTTTTGGCACGAACATAAAAGCGCTCCTTTTTCCTGGTAAGGCGTATGAGATGGGTTGTCAGCCAGCGTGGTCTAATTTCCCCTTTAACAGTCTTCTGCGGGAACCAGCCTATTAACAATATCATTCAGACCATCCCTGAAAAAGGTCCAATTTATTTCGACAGAATTTTATCTGGTTATTCTGGAAAAAGTTGTCTTTTAACTTGGTTGCTGCTGCCTCGAAGTCAGAGTCATCCACACTTTTCCACTTAAAGATGGTTCTTGGTGGCTTTGAGACGTGAACACCTTTATGGAGACATCGGCCAAGACAATCTCGTGGTCACTTACTCCCGAAACAGGGTGAACATTACTGACGGCCAAAGGTCGTGTTGTAAACAGTAAATCCAGGATGTTTTTCAACTCCAGAAACTGGATCTGTACGGGTAGCAAAGCCAACTTTCTGTTCAAGGTGGAAATCTTCAGCGATCTCGAGGATCCTGGTCTGTAGACCATTTCCTGAAAGAGTAGTTTCATCTGGTTTCCACAGCATTCCTGGGACATTAAAGTCTCCTCCAAGGAGGACAAAAGGAGAATTCAGTGTCGAGAACACTTTAGTAAGGCTAGTATTGAGTCCCTCAAGTGTATCTTTATTGTAGAGGTCGGTACTGCGGTAGTAAGCGCCTATAAAGACATCATGCCGGCTGGGTTGAAAGTCAGCTGACACCATAATATCTCACCATACTCAGTCATATTAATGCTAAAGTCAGTTCTCTGGGTGACTGGTAATGACTCGTGTACGGCAATAAAGACACCTCCACCACCCCTGTTGGGCCTATCTTTGCGCAAGACATTAAAATTTTCCGGGAACATTGTCTCGTTTCACCAGCTCTCAGTACCAATAATCACGTCGGTTTTTTCAGTCTCAATGAACGTATGCAACAAGGGGACTTTCCCTCAATGCCTCTCAACACAATAGCCACCCTTCCTTTGCTAGGAGGAATAGCCTGTTACTCTGTTTCCTAACATAGGAGGCATCGCCTACCCGCCCCGGTCTTTACAATTCTTTTGTTTGACAAGACGAGGTTTCTTATTTTGTTGATTTCTAGGACTAGATGTAACAAAGAGTTTCTTTGCAGATGGTGTAACATCAGTGCTATCAATGTCAGAATTTTCAGTCAAAACATCAAATGGGTTGTCAATTTCAAAAACTCATCAGTTGAGAAGAAGGAATCCTCAAAATGAACGATGGCACATTCTGGACAAATCCAGGAAAAACTGCCGAAGGTTTTGATAATGTAAGTAAGATGCATTTGATACACCAGAGCACCTGTTGTGGAACCATAAATCGCAGCGATCACACAATAATGCACTGTCATTGGTTTTGACTGCATAACTACAAATCCCGCACGGCCATTTTGGTTTTCTACCTACTTTACGTGGTCCTGGGTTTGTCTCCACATCCCCTGCAAGGAACACTAAACAAACCACAAAATGTTGTTATTAAATGAAGTTCCTAATGATAAATTGCGAACCAGTCCTCTTCCCGCTTCAGGTCTTTTAGCACAGAAATATGATGGTAATATACGCCGAGTCATTGCTGACACAATGGTCGAATTCAGTGTACTGCCTCGGTGAATTTTGAAACATGTCAAAATATTGAATTCTCCTACCGTAAAATTGCTGCCTGTCAACATCCTTACTCTCTTCACATTGATGAATGGTCAATTTGAAGCTCCCGATAAGCAACAGGATGAAGCAAGTTGAGTGAAAAACAAACTTTCGTCGTCTACGATCCATGGCATTGTTGGCAAGTATGGCGGCCATTGCACTATAGCTATGATATACAAACTCACGAACCCGGCGTAAAAACTAAGTTAAAACCCGGCCACTACTCATAAAGAAACACCTAAATCATGCACACAATGTTCAACAAATCACTAATTATCACAATATTAAATAAACAAACTAATATGTGCGAGTAAAAACGCGATATTTATAGATAAAAATTGGTCAAGAAATCAAGATGATAAAAAGACGTCTTCTCCCCGCGAAGGTCATAGGTCTGTTCGTAAAGGAACCGCTGTTGAAAAGGAACCGCTGGGGCGATTGTTTACTATCTTTAGCGCCATGGTGTGCTGATCGAGGTCTATGTGTATCCATTGCTCACTGATATTGGTCAAAGATTTGTGCGATGACATTTTACTAATTTTCAAGAATATAAGTTTTATTTTAGGCGCTTATGTGGTGTTAATAATTTCTAAACAAATTCTACGCCTTCCCCCTTTGATGGGACTACTGAATTGCTACACTTCACAGTCATGGCAGTACTTAGGAGTTGTTTTTTTTTTGGGGGGGTGCGGGACTTCCATAAAACGGAGGTTTTTTTTTTTTTTTCGGTAAAAGTGGTCCTAACCGCTCTACAATATAGTCCCTTTCTGAACATAAAGTTTTTTTTTTTTTTTTTTTTTTTTTTTTTTTTTTTTTTTTTTTTTTTTTTTTTTTTGTTAGTTCCTACGAAGACCGATAGGAGAGTAAAACGTGATTTGATTACGTCCGCTTGCTTCAAGTAGAGTGAAGGCCTTTACATTTACTTATATATTATTTTTGTAAGTCTTTTCATCAATTATATTTCTTTTTTAGCCCCAATTATGTTAAATTCAATGCTAGATTTAAGTATTATAAAAATACTTCAGTTCAGATGAATCGAACGGGCAATTTGTATACCTGATATTTTATGTGACATCTACATAAGTATCTAATAAATTCCACTAAAATATATGAATAAATTGCAACTAACTTAAACATTGTTATTGGTTCTTAAACAAGTCAAGGCAATGGCGTTGCCTTAATTGTATTGAGTATTATCTGAAATCAAATAAGCCTTCAGCGTAGATTGGTTAAAGTCACATAGAAAGAGGAAGGCAAACCTACTTTTCTACAAGAAATTGTTACATTTCCTTAATTAAGGCTTAAAGGTGCAACGAGAGATTTTGGAGCATATATTTTTTGTCATATGTAGTGATCTCATATACAAAAGACCGAAATAGATTTCATACCTTGCATTTGGCTATATAAATGTATTGAAAGTGAAAACAAAGGGCGATTCTGATGTATTTAATTTCAATATAAAATATAGGCTGAACAGTATTCCTCCTATATAGTCTGTGTGTTTCAGACTTTGTAACTGTATGGAAAGACAAACTACCGGGTACTCTCATAGTAAATTGAAAATTTCACATTTTTGTACCAAACAAATTATTCTCAGCTTAATCATTTCACATGGGGATATTTTTAGAAAGCTTTACATTTTCACATTTTTAAGGACATCTAGCATGTGTCCCTGATTTTCTAATTCTAATTTAACAGTGTTATGTAAAATATATTGTTGCGCCTCCAGTTCTCCATACGACATTATGTGAATACTATATATATATATATTGTGAGTGTTTCGTAAATTTGTGAGAGGCATGAGAATGAAAGGTGTATATGCATGCTGTAAAATTAACCACTCAATAGATTCTCTGCTTAATAATAATAATAATCTATTTAGCGGTATAACAATGTGTCATTGTGGCATTGGCTAAATCGAAATTTTTTTTCATCTATGATCATTTGAATTTACAAATGCGACAAAATTGAGCCAATGATAAAGGCCTTGACAATTATCATATGTGTGTGGGTGTGTGTGTGTGGGTGTGTGTGTGTGTGTGTGTGTGTGTGTGGGTGTGTATGTGTGTGTGTGTGTGTGTGTGTGCACTTACGTAAGAGTCTATCCGCCGTGTTGAATTTCCTTACTCAGCCCGTTCAATTTCATGAACGGAAAACTCACAATTTCTGTGCGGAAACAAACCAAGGTGACAAGTCATGTCATTTAAAAGATGGCCGTGTACCTCAGCATTAAAAAAGCCAACTACAACCACTGCCGTAAATGCCTCAAAAAGAAGTATTCGTGAGAGCAGCATCTCATTAAATCCTTTCTTTGGAAAACTTTTACATTGTAACTAAGGCTGAATAATAGACACGCATGCGCAATAACGCCTTAGGATTTAATGAGCTGCTGCTTTCACGAAATACTTCTTTTTTTTTCACGTTTCCCCCTCTCTCTTACAATTTTTTTTTTTTCGGGTTTCCCCCTCAATCCTCCACCCCCCCCCACCCCTGGGTACATAATGACCCCTCCCTTAGTTTCTACAGGTGGTATCAACATTTTTGGTTCCCATCACTTTGGTGCATTTGTTGAGCTGCTATTACGCTTAAAATATAGGACGCATTTGAAAGCACAACATAATATGTGGGTCATTCCATGCCAATTCAACAAATCGAGTACACCATCACCTCATGGATTTCTTTCTTTTTTGGTGTATTGAAAGATATTCATGAGAAACTGAAATTCTGAAAATTTGAGCTCTGTACCTCTTTTCGTTTTCACGCTACAGCAATTTTTAAATTTGAGGGGGTCACCTCAAAAACATGTACCGGTGTGAAATTCAATATTCAGAGGGCCATAAGTAAAGAACTACACCCTTCAGATCCTTCAAACTTGGCATTCTGGATAACCTTTCGCTGCAGATTGCAAATATGTGAACAGAAAAAAATGCACCTTGCCCCAATTTAAAATAATAGGGGGTCAAAAATGGCTCCAAAACCACTCGGACCATACTTTGGGGCCCATAAGTCAAAAAGTAAAAGTGATATAACTTCCAAATTTGGGCTGGAGATTGCTAATCTTAAATACTACCCTTGTATACAATCTTATACTTATATCAGTTTTGTTGGAAGAGATATAGCTGTCGCAAAAAGTAAAAATTCTGCTTGAAATATGTTTTTTTTTTTGGGGGGGGGGGGGTCTTGCTTAATATTTTTGCAAAGTTTCATTGTGGTGTCTAAGTGTCTTCTATAAGTAACTGGTCTTCAAAAGCCCTACTCCATGTAATTCAGTTTTGAAAGAATTCCCATTGAAACACACAGGAAACCTGAAACTCTTGCAAACGGGGTATTAAATTGCACAGTTCACTTTTACTATATAATTCAATTAGAATAACTAAAGTTATTATAAATGCCTTACAAAACAAGACACCAGTGGAAATGTGGTCAATATCTAGATCAGGTGCTAATAAGGTGATGATATGATTTCAAATTCATTGTTAGAGTTCTACAGGTCAAATTGTGGAGTCAAGTTTAAAACTGCACTGAATACCCAGATTGGCAAAGTTCAGAATTCTGTTAACATTTCAATGGGAACTTTGTCTGATATAGTTGAAAGTTTAGATTCTTTGAAACCTGTTTACCTACATATGGCAGTTAGACACCATGTTGAAACTTTGCACACAACTTCAGCAGGCGGCCCCTCTAACCCTATTTGAAAGGCGACAGAATTTGGTTGCAAAAATGTCTGACATGATTTTTAGGGGGGGTCAAGTCTAGACAACTATATCTCTTCCAATAAAAGTAGATATAAGTATAAAATTGTACACAAGGGTAGTATTCAAGATAAGCTTTCACCAGCCCAAATTTGGAAGTTATATCACTTACTGTTTGAATTATGGGGCCCCCAAAGTATTTTCCGATTGGTTTTGGGCCATGGTTGACCCCCTGTCATTTTAAATTGGGGAAAGGTGCATTTTTTCTGTTCACATATTTACAATTTGCAGCCAAAGGTTATCCAAAATGCCAAGTTTGAAGGATTCTGGAAGGGTGCAGTTATTTACTTATGGCCCTATGAATATTGAATTTCAAACAGGTACATGTTTTTGAGGTGACCCCCAAATTTAAAATTGCTGTAGCGTGAAAACGAAAAGAGGTACAGATCTCAAATTTTCAGGATTTTAGGTTCTCATGAAAGTTTCAATACACAAAAAGGAAAGAACTCTTGAGGTGATGGTGTACTCGATTTGTTGAATTGGCATGGAATGCACCCATGTGTACAGCTAATACATATGTTGCTATAAGTTGGAATAAAAATATTTTGTACCACTTTTTTGGAATGATTCTTACAGGGGATTTAGTTATGATATTAGGGTGTATATCGCCACCATGCTTGAATGTCAGTCTCCTCTAACATATACATGAACTTAGTCCACAATTAACCCTTTACGAACTTCTGCGTTGTCCTTAGCTGAAGAAAAAAGGAGGGGTTTGAACAGCAGATTAAAGGATTTTGTTAAAAGTTTTTACATACAGAGTGGTCCAACCATAATAACTGCAATCCTCGCAGTTTGTGCTATAATTTAAAAATTTTGAGACTTATCAAATTTATAACACATTCTGAATGACGAACTTGTTTCGTATATCCTGTCCAATCTGTCTGATACGGTTCACTAGTTTTGAAAACAAAGGCTATTATGGGACACCGCTGTCAAATTACCCCATTCCAAGTTTGCGTTAGATCAGTTGAAGCAGGTTCACCTTGAAAAGTTGAATAAAATGACTTTAACTACAAAAAATCTCCCAATGGGCACCAAACATTTTATACAGTCCGTATGATAAGGTATAAACTGTAAACACTGCACTGCATGTGCTTACGATATTCTGCGCAACAATGGGTTAGTTGGGGGATTTTTTGCAGTGAGAAGAGACAAACAATATCATATGGACCCACAAATGCAGTTTATTTCAATTTAATGTAAAAAATCCCTGTTTCGTAAAGATATTTTGTAAGCACTCAAAAAAACTATATCGCTGTACCCTAGCAAAACAGTCATCCAAATGAAAGGTTTCGGACGAAAACGAAGCATTGCAGAAGTCAAAACATCAATCCTTGAGTGGAAACCTTTCAACAAAGTTTGTTTTGCACAAAAACAGGTCCTATACAGGAGGTGATATTTTTTGGAAATAGATTTTGTTTGTAGGTTTCCACTCAAGGGTTTGATATTTTTACTTCTATAACGCTTCTTTTTTATTGTATCGCTGAAAGGATTTGCAGGAGCCACCTACCAGACCAGGCCTCATTCTGTCTGACCGTGTGCCGTGTTTTCAAAGGTTTAGAGAAAGTTTCTCATTCGAAAACTAAAAGTCCAATTGCTACAGAAATAGGGTCATAGATGCCCCTTGGGAACCTCCATATGATAAGTCAAAGGTCACATACTAAAAGTTATACAATGGGCTGAAAACATCAAATTGGCATTATTCAAGTAAAAGTCCAATAGCTATAGAACTTGGATCATAAATGTCACTTGCTAACCTTCATATGATAATGAAGTCAATGGTCCCATACCAAGGTCAAAGGTCATCTGAGGTAAGGTTATACAATAGACTGAAAACATTAAAATGGCTTCATTTGAGAAGTAATTTAAATTCCAATAGCTACAGAACTTGGAATTATAGATACCCTTCCATCAGCAATTTTTTTTTACAAGACTGTTTTTGATGGGTTCTTTCTTTCTTTCTTTCTTCTGGCAAAATTTGAACAGCGTCTAGCTCAGTAATGGTTTGACGTACTCTAACCAGACTTACATCAAATGACCGCTGATCCGTCCCAGTTATGTCATAGACATTGCCCCTGTCTGACCTTGGGCCTGGCCACAGGCGTCAAATATGTAATTTAATTGCAAAATTATTGATGCAGGATTACGCCGATATCAACCAAAATGGTTCGGAAAGAACAATGAATCCCTTGCTTCATATAGGGTGTCAGAATAGGAGTTCAAAGGTCATTAAGGGGGTCATTTCCGGTTTGAAAGCCAAAAATTGTGAAAAATATTCAAAAAAGCGCTGTCCTACAAATTACGTAACAGAGGACGCATTGAGCACATGTATGTACTAGGGCAGGTTTCTTTGGGTGTCCACAGTTTCAGGATTCAAAGGTCATTAAGGGTCACTTCCGGTCAAAAAACCAAAAATTTCCATAAATATTCAACAATTTGTTCTCAAAACCCAAACATAGTACAGTGATTAACTTGAGATCGTGGCGGAATGCAAGACCAACGTAAGTGCAGTTTGAATAATTTTGAGAGAACATTTTTGTGTGTATATTGGATTCTATAGGTGGTGTGTCCATATTAGCAGGGATACAATAGGAAGTTGTATTTGTATGATATAAATGAAATAATCTGTACTTGACAAAAGTAATTAAATTTATTTACAAAGAAGAGAACGTAAGTGAAATCAGCATTTTCTACTTAGTGCAAGACCAACGTAAGTGCACTTACGTTGGTCTTTTGCACTGAAAAAATGTTTAATGCAAGACCAACGTAAGTGCAACTTACGTTGGTCTTGCAATGAAAAGGGCAAATATGTTTAGGCAAGACAAGTAAGTGCCACTTACGGTGGTCTTGCACTGAAAAACGGTGACAAAAGGTTTAATGCCAAGGACTAACGTAAGTGCCCACTTGCGTTGGTCTGCACGTGAAAAAATGTTTAATGCAGACCAACGTAAGTGCCACTTAACGTTTGGTTTTGCCTGAAAAGGGCAAATATGTTTGTGCAAGACCAACGTAAGTGCACTTACGATGGTCTTGCACTGAAAAAAGGTGCAAATTGCGCAATGCAAGACCAACGTGAGTGCCACTTACGTTGGCTTGCATTAAGCGGAAAAAGCGAAATTGCACTACGTTATCTTCTTTCATTAAAAACCTTTTTTAATCACTTGCTATCTGGCACACAGAGTTTAAATTATGCGCGAACACCTCCTCTTTCAAAAATTCACCAAAAATCAATTTCGACAAAAATGTCACTACGTGGCTTGCATTCAGCCGACGAGATACTCATTAAGTTAGCTGGTGTATTTTTTTTTTGCAAGAAAAAAAATTTATTTTGGAGGTCAAAGGTCATTTAAGGTCATTTCGGTTTTAAGGTAAATAATTTAAGAATTTTTATTTCAGAACTAAGCATAGTAGATTCTTTTTATGCATTGGAAACAATATTTTGGTTGTGTACACACGGGGGATGGAGAAAAGCGCGAGCCCCCCCCACACCCTCCTTTATTCTCCCCACCATTCCCACCTATCAACGCTCTCCAAACCTGACCACACCGCTAAATTTCCCGCCACTCCAATGTTAATCCATACCCACCCAGTACCACCACCCCTCCCCCAACCTCGAACCCCCTAAAAACTCTACCACCTCCCAACCCCCCACACCACACCCTCTCTCCCCCTTCCTCGCTCTCCTCCCCCCCTCTCCCCCTTACCCACTACCCTCCCCGTTCCCACCCCCCTCCCCACATTTATTTAACCACAGCTCTACGACCTCCCCCCCCAACCTTTTCTCTCCCACCTCCCTCCTACATACCAACTGTTGGCTCCATCCTCCTACCCCACGTGATCAAAGGTCATTAAGCGGGTCAAAAGGTCAATTTTGCCAAAAATGTTAAAAATAAGGACAAATTGGCTTTATCTCAGCCTATAGAGACAGATAAAGCCCGCGTTATTACTACAGTGATGTAAACATAATAGTAGAAGAGGGTCTATGATAGTGACGACCCCAAAGGTCAACGTTCAAGGTCAAAGGTCAAAATTACAAACAAAGCTCCGATTGAACTGAATATTTAGACAGGGAATAATCCTCGGGATATCGTAAATACAGAAAAAAATTACAGTTGACCTATTCGTGACCCGGGGTCACGTTTTAGAGGTGCAAAGGTCAAATCCCTGACAGCTTGGATTGAGTGTCATTTAATTGTCAAATTATCTTCTTCTCCCATGATTACGCCGATATAAACCAAACGGGTTCAGAGGAACACTGACCCTTGCTTCATATAGGGAGGGTGTTCCGGGTAAGGAGTCACGGCATTAAGGGGTTCATTTCGGTGTGAAAGCCAAACATTGTGAAAAAATTCAAAAATCGCTGTCCTTACAAATTACGTAACAGAGTGGACGTCATTAGCGCCACATGTATTGTACAAGGCAGGGTTCTTGGGGTTGTCCACAATTTCAGGATTCAAAGGTCATTAAGGGGCACTTCCGGTCCAAAAACCAAAAATATCCAAAATTTTCTAATTTGTTTTTTATCTCAAAACCCAACACATAGTACAGTGATGGAACTTTGAGATTTGCGTTCCTGTTACCTGGTGATGCAAGGTATTTTTATTTTGGAGGTCAAAGGTCATTTAAGTCATTTCCGGTTTTAAGGTAAATAATTTCAGATTTTTTATCTCCAGAACTAAGCATTAGTAGAATTTTTGTTATTGCATTGAAACAATGCATTTTTGTTGTTGGTACACGAGGGTTTTTATCCGGGATCAAAGGTCTATAGGGAGTCAAAAGGTCAATTTTGCCAAACAATGTTAAAATAAGGACCAAAAATGTGCTATAGTCTCAGCTATAGAAGACCAGATAAACCCGTTATTGCTACAGTGCTGTAAATAAATGGCAAAAAGTCTAGATAGTCTCGACCCCAAGGTCAAAGTTCAAGGTCAAAGTCAAAATCTACACACAAGTATATATAACATCTGCCCTCCGGTTAACTATTGCCCATCGAATAAAGCGGTACTACCTAACATTATTCACGAAGATCAAAAAGGATTTATGTCGGAGGATACATAGGTGAAAATATAAAGAACCAGTTATGCTATATCTCATTAACTGAAGTAGAAACAATTCCTGGTATATTTTGCTTTTAGACTTGAAAAAGCTTTTGATTCAGTTTCTCATGATTTAATTCTGCCAACCCCCCCAGTATGGAGTTTTAAATGTGGATCTCAATTAAACAAATGGATACAATTATGTATACAGATAGTCTCTCTTCAATTCTTGTTTAACTGTCACCTTTCCCGCAGATTTGAAATTAAAAGAGGATGTAGGCAAGGGCAGAGGCACTCTCGCCATATCATATTTTCTCTCTGCGCAGAAATCGGATCCTTAATGGATAAAGCAGAATAAATTTATTAAAGGTATCAATAGCAGGTTTTGAAGCAAAAAGTAACTCAATATGCTGACGATACAACAGTATTTCTAGATGGATCTGATGAATCTCTATATATACAATTAATATATTGGATCAATATTACCTTAATATTGGTATGAAAATAAACGAATCAAAAACTAAGGTTATATGGATTGGTAGCAGTCGTATAGCAGTTACGTATTTAAAACAAGGAAAAAGCTATGCTGGGTCACCGAGGGTTGCTTTTACCTGTTGGGGTGTTGATTTTTCCTAAAAGCTAAAGAAATGTCTAATTTAAATTTTAAACGTGTTTTTAAACAGTTAAAAAGCAAATGAAATATTGGAAAAAGACATATAACTGTGTGGAAGGATTACATAGTAAAGTCATTATTTTTCCACAGAATGCGTTTTTGCCTCTTTAAACATTACATGGATGGACGTATTTTAAATAATTACACTTGATGATAAATGTACTCGAATATTCCAGAAGTGCATGGGGATAACTATAATATGAATTTGATGTACGGGGAAAGCACCTAAGCTCAAGCATCTAGCACAGAAACGCCTTTGGAAAGACGTGCTTATGATTGGGCTTTGTTTAAACATAGGGCAAAATTGATAGTGTACGGGATGTTAAAACCAGTTGATATGGAGAAATGATGATATAAAAATAGATAACAAAACAATTTATTTAAAGCATGGACGAACAAAGGCATTCGTTTATTAACGATTTCCTAATGTTAACGGTGAGAAGTTGACAAGAAATGAGTTTGTCGAAAAAGTTAAACACTCAATCGATTTTGTACTTTTGAAAATATACGTAAATCAATTAAAAGAATTTTCGAAAACTTACCGAAAAAATCCGGACATAGATGATCATTTACAATACCCGTTCGCCCTTCTCATGTTAAATATAATATTAAATGATAAAAAAGGATGCCAAAAGATCTATTCAATAATTATGCATCAAAATGTAGAAGTAAATCAAGCTAAAAAAAAAACAAAATGGGAGCGTAACATGAAGACTTTGATTCCGATGGAAAGATGGTTGGAGTTTAACGATCTCCCTTTTAGGACTTTTTCCGACACAAAAATTAAATGGTTTCAATACCGCATTACAAATAAATTTTGGGGACAAACACATCTTTTTATTATGAATATGTCTGAAAATAACTTATGTACTTTCTGTAAAAGAAACGAGGAGCTTACAAACATTTAATTCTGTAATTGCAGAAGGTGGTGATAAGTTGGAAATGATTTCATTACAGTCTTTTAATAAAATACTGTCGTTATCATTAGTTCTTAATAAAGAAAATATTATCTTGGCATTACCAATACGCCGAAATATAGCCTAAATACTATATATGTGGATGAAAAGGGTTATTTACAAACATAAATTTACTTGATAAAATACCAGTTTTAGTAACATGAAAAAGAATTGAAAGCAAGGATGGGGACTAGAAAAATTGATCCACTATACTAACTTCAGAAAGCAGATGTTTGAAAAACTATTGGGCCGGTATAAAAACATTTTGACAGATGATTTCATTATAATTAATATTAAATATATATATGGTAAACTATTATGTGTTGTAGAAAGTGACGGGATTATGTGGGTCGGTGGCTAATTTTCGTATGTTTCTTTTCCCCGCCCGCCATACCAAGTACAGGTAATAAAAAAACGAAAAGAAAAAAAAAACAATCTACAAACAAGCTCCGATTGAGCGAAAATTTGTCAGGGAAAATCCTTGTGGCATCATAAAAAAACAATACAGAACAATACCAGTTGACCCCATCCGTGACCCAGGGTCACCTTATAGGGGTGAAAAGGTCAAATCCCTGACATGTTGGTTGAGTGAAACTCAATAATATTGTTCCTTGTAAAGTTGTTAACACGTTAAAATAACATTAATTACATGTGACATAGTGGCGAAGTTACAGGGGTCAAAGGTCAAGTCACCCTCAAGGGGTCATAAGGGGATCACCATCCCAATACGGGCGCCTTGTAAATTAGATTTGTCCCCAGGTCTAGTTGTTTATTCTCTTTTTTTTAATTTGAGTTTTCCGATCGGGGTATTAACTCTCCACGAACGCTTCGATGCTACATTAAAACAAACCTTACCCGTATCAATTAAGAAGTTACTTTTTAAAGCCACAATCGTCATTTTTTTCCGAAAATCAAAAACAACCATTTGTCTCGAATTGACTTTTGAGTTTGAAAACGAAAAGTATTTTTCAAACACCATTTAGGAATTTATTTTGATGCAATTCTAACTGGCAACACTATATCGGAAATGAGTAAGAATTGTACTAATTGCAAATAGTAATTTTAAACACTGCCTATTCTTTCATTTGCGGTGACATTGCTGTAAAATTCGCCATTTTGCCCACTTTGTAAGTGTAATTTTGATCATTCCCAGCCACTGTTTTTCTCTGCCGTTGCCATGGAAACAAACCAGAAAAGATTTTTCTACAGTCATGTTTTAAGTTGCAACCTAAAACCTTTCATCACACAAAATTTGAGGAAATTTCATTTTTTGAGTTTTGTCCGCATATTTAGATATTTGATTGACGTTACCAGAGTCTGGCTCTTAATTTAAGAGAGAGAGAGAGAGAGAAAAAGAAAGACGTGAGAGAGGGTGAGAGATAGAGAGGGGGGTGGTAACGTACAATGAGTCAATTTTATTACTGATTACGTTGCGTCTCTGACTTGACAAACTCAATTTCAGTTCTTTTTCTTCTGGAAAACCAAGTCTATCGCGCAAAAACTGAATTATTTCCACTTGATTGTAAACAATAAGCTTGTTAGTGAAGACCTATTTTTTTTTTCGCACGATGACCTCGGTTCTTATCCATTGGACTCTTTTTTCAAACTCTGCCAAAGCACGATCAGACTTCATCGTAACTGGTTCCCACAATGGATAAGAGTGCTGCTTATTATGGCATATCCAGCAGCATGGTGACGTCATATTTTTGGTATACAGCTTGGGAAGATTTCGGGAATTCGGCACTGGTTCATGATGTTCGAGAGCCTTCAGGTGTCAAAATATATGCGCAATGGTAATGGGCAAATTCAGGATGGTCTCAGCTATCGGAAGCTGAAAACAGAATAGAGGTCTTCCACCTTTCGGATTAGCAGCCATCTTGCCGGGAATGGCAACGTCCATTCCAAATTCTGGAGACTTTCTAAATGTTCGAAACAAACAAAATGTTTAATTATTGTCTCATTGATATAAGAAGCCCTTGAAATGTTAAAAACACATTTAAAACACTACTATTTAACATTTTGATGCATGAAATCACGCAAAAATGTTTTATCTGAGAAACTAACTGATGTGAAAAAATTGTAACAAAATCCTGAAATTTTGCTGTCCAAATACCCACTTTTCCTTTAGGCTAAGGACCAGTTTTGAAAGGGTTATTGTGTACTTAGTTCATGGTGATATCATGAATAACTCACACTGTAAGAATCATTCCATAAAAAAGTGGTAAAAAGTATTTTATTCCAACTATGAGCAACAGTGTATTCGTTTCCTTTTTTTTTTGCGACAGGGAATCATCCGCTGGGGGGGGGGGGGGGGGGGGTAAACACCCCCTTGGCCGGACGAGGGTTAACACTTAAGTGTCCAAGGGTGGGGAGGTTTCCATTTAAGTAATGTTTAAACGTGGTGCTCGTTGTGTAATGGTATTACGCATGCCGCGTACCCAAGCGACCCGGGTTCGATTCCCGGCCAGTGCTCTTTTGAGGCTTTCTTCTTCTCTGATATTTTTCCCCTTTCCAATTGATTAGTTCTTCTTAATAATCCTAACGGCTATTTAAAAAAATACCTAAATGCGGTTACATGCATACCCTTTAACACTTTAGATTCTATATTATATTAACTTACCGCATAGCCCCACCCTTGAATCTGTATATATATATAAGTTATGCCCACTTTACCGAACCCATTCCTTGATTTAAAAGTTGCAGTAAAACCTATTGACAATCATACTGTTTCTAAGGAAGTCAGTGTAATCCGCTTCTTCACTGCATGACTAATTCCCTTTTCTATAGGGATTACTGCAACTTTTAAATCACAACTTAATGGTATCACATACGGTTGATTTTCATGAAAACGGTGTCTTTTGGAGATAAGACGCACCCAAAAAAAATTGCCAACAACACTTCATACGTTTCTGCACAGTATGCAAACAAATATTTTGTACAGCAAAAGAACAGGGTTTATTACGTTATCAAAATTTTAAAGCAACACAATATGCCAACTGATGACATTATCAGAGAGGTTGCTGGGAACAAATTTTATTTTTTACGAAGCTAAAGTTTGAGTAGCTAATTGAACTCAAGAAATATGCTCCAATTTGTTTAGTTTATTACGTTATCCTTGAGCATTGAATTCTGCCTGAAAATTAGACCTCATAATAAACAAATATTAAGATACCTTTTACTAATTTATTCTAAAGATACATTTAATTGACACCATATCATTCCATGGGCAAATTATAGGGTCGCATTTTTTACAAAGGTTTAAAATTTCTTAGACTTTCTTAAAGTCATTGTGAGGTGAAGAAACACTATTTCCAACACTATGTTAACCTTAAAATAAGATGCACAATCAATGTCTTACTAGAAGTTTTCCCAAACTTAGTAACTGCTTTGTGGGGGATAACGCAATAAACAAGGTTTTCACCGACATTATGTTTGTATTTCAAAAATAAAAATAAATTGAGAATACAAGGAAAAACATCATTACATAATTTCTACAAATGTTTGGCAACAAGAAACATTGATATTCGGAAGTATTTTTTTTTTTTTTGAGTTTTTAAAATCATTTTGATTTTGTGTTTCGGACATCAATTTTTCTCCTATTTTTCGATGTTTGAAGGCCAATATCTCATAGAAAAGAAAACGGAAAGCATGGCAAACTATATAGGCTTCAATCAAAATATTACCGTTTTGATCCAATAAAGCATTGTTTAAAAGTCTTATTACCCAAAGACAAAATATCTGGAAATGCACCGTTTTCATGAAAATCGATCCTACGCACATCATCACAAACGTAGTTAATGACATCACGTATGTACGTAATAACACCCCGTGAGGACATAAAATTATCACATACGTAATAACGTACGTAATAATACTATGTATGTAAGTAATCGTTATCCTTCACATGCCCCCTTTGCGTCTTCGTTGTTTTCCAGAGGACGATTTGAACCAATCCCGTAAGACATTTCAACGTTTCAATTTTGTTTTTTAACACAAAGACTTTATTGAGGTGGAATTTCTCAAAACTGGTGCATTGCGGAATTGACTCAATGCACCCTCTTGTTGGTTTCGTACCAAGAAATGGCAATTGTTTTGATGAAAATTACGTGTGAGGGTTTCAATAAAAGAGCTGAAGCATTATAATCAATTGGGGTTGTTGGAAAGAAAGCATGTTAGGTTTCACTGAATAACATTTTTTTTTTCGTCATTAATGTACAATTGTCATATATGAATAAAATGCAGAAGTATTAAATGGGTTTATGGTGCTTAAAAATCCTGCATACGCGTTCATTGTAAAGGCGCTGACAAGCAGCAAAATGTTTAACTGTTACTTTTTTTGGATTTGGAGTCATGGAATTCTCACTACTCATGGATGGTTGACCTAGGTAAACCACCCTTACCAGATTTAATATCCGTGAAAGCATTGCAACTTTCTGCTAACAATGTTGTCAACTTGCTTCAAGTAGAAAGTGAATGGCTCTAAATCTAAATTGACTTATTACTTTCTAAACCTTTCTCCATCAAGTATATTCATTATAATCTAGAATTATGTTAAATTCAATGTTAGAGTTAACACTTGACTGCTCAAGCTAAAAACAAATCCGTTAGGCCAAAGAGGGGGTTCCTTGGACCCAACCGAGAAAACCATTTTCCCCTGGAGTTATTCATGTAAGTGCAGGTCATGTAAGAACCACATTGCATACGGCGGTGCGGAAAGTATTTTCTCATGCTGTAGTCTGTATCACAGAGATATTATCTAAATTGGTACTGCGTAAGAGACTAGCGTTATCAGTTCCCCATTGAGAATGCGCGTAAAGGAAACTTAATCTCAAATATCTTCCAAAAACGAAGGGGATCTATGGATGTTTCTGCATCAGAGTGTCAGGAATCTTGTTTTCTTACGAGAACATCCCTCAGCTGGGTCTAAACCTACGAAACCTTTTGAGAAAATTTAACAGTTTTATCGGTATTTTTTTTTAACTGGAAGACCAAGATGTGAATTCATATTGTGAGCAAATAGTAATATCATCACTAAATCAGCAACCAAAGTAGCAGGGAAAAGAAACAAACCAACAAAAAAAGTGTCAAAAGAAACACGCCAACTGATGAGAAAGAGAAGGGAGATGAGTCAATCAGGTGGCATACAGAAAGGTGGAGGTGGCTGAAAATGTAATACTATCCGGAAGAATGAAAGATTAAATCAGAAAATATATATAACATGACCAAATTGAACAACATACGGAGAAACATTTTTTTTGTGCCTGCCTGTTTATTTTGATGCATGCCTCTGTTCTCCTGAAAGATTTCTATCTTTTTCAATAAGTTTTTTCTTCATGATATGTAGTTTTCTGGCCAACCTACTTCCATCAAGCATCATTGAAGCCAATGTGGTAAGGTTTTTTCATCAGCTACTACCTAACAAGTGACTTTTGGCGCGTTTTCAAGATAGCCTTTCAAGCTTTACTTATTCTATCTATCTATCTACTACGAATTCGGCAGACTTGCTACTTGTTTACCCACCCCAAATGTTGGGCAGCACTTGGTCACTGGAAGGTTACGATACTGTATAATGCCAGGTGGCTATTTACATCTTCAGTATGCTACTTCCATAACTCCAAGCCAATCATTTTTGAAACATACTAGCCATGACCAACCTCTTACTTTTGTCTTTTGGTCACCTTTTTCCTACTGTTTGGAGACATTACACCAAATCAAATTGAGCTATCTCCAGCTTCAGTCATTCAGTCCTCCAATGTTTCTCATTTTGCCGTAACTGCATCCTAATGTCAACGTGGCCGCTGCCTATTCTATGGTGAGGATACTGTATTTCCAAATCAAAGACATCAGTGTTTCGTCATGAAAAAAACTCTCAAACTGAGTGGCGACATTAACCCCAATCCCGGTCCCTAACATTAATTTTTGAAATGGTTTTTTTTCAACTAAAAATACAAAAAAAAAAAAAAAAAACACCCATTCAATCGCAGGGGTCTGAATTTCATACACTTTATGTCAAAGATCCTTAATTCCCAAACGATCTGAAGTAAAACTCGTTGCCATATCATACCAAAGCAGCATATCTGCATTTCTGATCATGGCTGGATTTCTCATACCGGACTAGAGATTCTGTGTGAATGTTTATTCTGTTCTACCCTGACCGTAATCGTCATGGTGGCGCGTTATGCATGTTCATCCGCAGTGATATATGCCTACAATCCTCGTACACCTTGATGTTGCACAACGTTAATGCTATCTCTGGTGTCCATTTTACTACTTCCGAAGTCTAAACCCATCTTATTGGGAACATTTTCTAATCCCCATAGAGAGTCAACTTTCGCATTAATTTGACCAAGTTCTCTCTAATAGCAATCCTACTCAGGAACTTACATAGGGGACAGTAAAACATTTGGTACTGGGACTGATCTTGTAATCATAGTTTCATCTTCAGAGTCACTAAGTCATATCTAGACTTGTTGTCTGGTTCTTGTTTCCAACAAATTATTGACAAACCTACTCGTGTTTTGTGACCTCCCCATTTGTTTGATCACATAATAATGTTCACTTCCACCAATAGGTGTCCCAAAGTGGCTTCCATACCTATAGTTCTCAGTGACCACTTTTCTTGATTTTTTTGCACCAGAAAGCAGTCAAGTGACCTACAATGAACATCAAACAGTTTCTCCCAGATCTATGAACATAACTTGGGCCGAAGTTCTGTCCAGCTATCTTGATAACTGTGCTTGGTCCATCAGTCCTGAAATTCCCACTGTGGCAATACTAACTGCTTGGACAATTTCAAACTCTTCTTGACACCGTGTCTTGATAAGGTTGCCCAAATGTTCTCCGATTAAACGCGTACCTGAAGTCTAGGACGTTTTGTTGCAATTTGAGAGGTGGCATTTTTTTTGCTATATTTGGTTACACCTTTTATATCTTGTAAGAATAGGTCAGGTGAGAAACCCAAAAAGTATTAGCTACATTTTTTTTTTCGATGTGTAACACGGGGGGTAGCCGCAATTTCAAAATGGCCAAACCATTTTTTTTCAAATTTTAGCTTATTTTGACTAATATTCCACGTTTTATGAAGTTTAAAGATTGTTCTTGCATGTGTTGATTCACTTAATATCAATGAGGGATAACTTCAAAATACATTTTCGATAACTCTTGATTACTCAGTTCCAGTTTGGCGCCAAAAAGTCAAATGGCCGCCATTTTGATAATATTTTGGTTTTATTTGAGTAATAGTATTCTATGACTTCCTTCAATTTTTTTAATGTATTTTTTTATGCATTGGATTTAAAATTACAATTATTTAGTAATCAAAATAAAATTTAGTCATATTTACCATGTTTTTCAAATCAATTGCAATTCTTGCTAGGGAATTTTTGTTCGAAAATTATCCTCCATTTTTTTTAAGTGTTCTTCTTTCTTTACCAGCATCTAGCATAATAAATGTCGACAGAACTAACATTGGCAATTTCCAGGGCGCCATGGGCGCATTTCCCTCTCCGTTTTTTTTCTTACCCCAGTTTCCACCTTCCCCAATCGAAGAACAATGACCGATTTTTTTGCAAAAATCAGGCGATTTGGGGCCAAAATTGTTTACAAAATCTCAAAATTTTTGATATTATTTTGCCTACTCCAGAAATTTTCACTTTGCAACCCCAAAAAATTAAATTTGCCCCCCCCCCTCCAGAAAAGAGGTCTGGCAACGCCAGCGCCACTATGAAACGACCGACCCCAAATGACTAAAATAATATATAAACATAATTAACGACTGATCCATGCAGGCAGTCGCTAGCAAACTTTGCAGTCCTGGCACCATGTGCTTTTGAGATGCACGGATTATGTGAAAAATTGTTGTCACTCTTTACATTAATTGGGCAAGTTGAAATGTAGAGTGCTATTGTATTATGTACTGATGACGTAACAGGGATTGATTGCATCTGTGTCACCAAATTAGCATGGTATGTGCTTCTTAGGGGTATTATCTCTATGTGTTAACTTTAAGACCAACCATAAATTCAAAAATGTCTGAAGGATTCTTATCGTGTCCAACACAGTGGTTCTCAAATGATCTAGCCAGAGAGGGTGCAATGCCCTGTCTTTTCACTGAAACCGCAAGGTCCTCTTTGTCTGTGCATTGTTGCTCCAACAGTGTACAGACAAGAGATATTTCATTGCTTGTGAAGCTGTTCCCGAACCACAGGTAGTAGTGTCCTGAATCTGCTTCAAGGTAGCCCCCACTTCTGCAAAAAACTTTAGATCGTCCAATTCTGGTTCTCAATACGTTGAGGCATCGCCATCCAGGCCCATGAGGAGTCAGCTCCAGCGGATGATTACTCACCATTTTTCAATACCCAAGACATTAAACTTGGTTGATGCACCTTCTTTCTTTTTCTTCTTTCGACAATGCACTCTCTTAACTCCTTAGAGACTGTTAAGGGTGGGACTTTGCTTAAGAAACTCTCTCTCAGAAACCTCTCTCTCCTCCCTCCTCCTCTCCGCTCTCCCCTCCCGCTCTCTCCCGTTTGTCGCTCCCTCGCCGCCGCCCTCTCTCCTCTGGATTTAAAGGCATTAAACATAAAACAACAGCTGGGTTCTGTCTGAACATAGGGTGCTTCACATTAATTACTTGGCAGCTACGTTCTTTCATTCTCACTACACTACGACATAGGTATGGTGGAGCAATCGATTTATAAGTTCTCCATTGGAGTTGGGCGAAGACAACCTGTGATACGCCGTATGAAGCATTTAAATCAAGCTTCTTGGCATCATGGGTGAATCCTTTCCCAACAGAGCCAGGCATACTCTGCACATGAGTAGCCCAGGGCAGTGCCATCGATCTTAGGGTATGTTGACGAGCACCCCCATCTTGTGCCAGTTAGTTTACTTTATCTTCGGCTTTTTGATGTGGTCTTAATAAGCGAGAGAGTATGGTCCAATGTAACTCCTAAGTAAGACAAACCATGCTGTTGACATTTGGCTTCACGGTAGAGGGAAAGCACACCCCTGTTTCTTGGATGAATTTGCACATAGGTGGTTTCCTCAGCATCAGGAGTGAAGGTGGGTTTTCCCAAATAAGATTTAGGTGCATCCCAAGCTTTGGTAGTCTCTCTTGGAACTTAATTCTGCATCTTTGGTGTTTCAATCCAAGATAGTCTACATAGATAAAACATATGTCCCTGTACTCCTAGGTTGGTCGTTGGTAAATATGTTGAACAGGAGAGGTGCGATCAGCTCCATTGGGGTAGTCACCTTCTTGAGCCTACGCCAAACAATCCTTTGATGAACGCATCAAGCGAATATCCCTTGGTGAGTTCCAAAATCCTAACGGAGTAAGCATCTGTGATTAACAGCTGATGATAGATCGACGAAAACGACTCGGTACCGAACCCTTCTCGAAACCATTTTGGGCTTGCTGATTTTCCTGCGGAAACCGCTTGTTCTTGTATAGTTTTCCTCTATCAAGTGCATACAGTTGACAGGAAGACGTTCTAAGAGCTTGAAGGTACGGCTGAGGAGTGATGTTATTCGATAGCTCTTTGGATTGATGGATCTTTCCCATGCTTTACGAGAAGTGCCCTAACATGTGCTTTCCTCCAGATCTTTGGTGACCTGTGAGAAATAAGGCGCAATTTAGAGCTCAAAAGGTCACCTCCTTTGCTACTCTAGGGTAGGTCCAAATTTTTAGCTGCTCAGTTGACATGTTGTCAAGACCTACTGCCTTTGCTGGTTGAAGTTAAGTAACAACGGTTTCCAGTTCGTCCCATGTTGAAGGGACGAGTGAAACCAGGATAGCTTTCGGGTTAGGTGTCTTTCTTGTGCTCTTGTGGTGGGGGCGAACTTAGTTTGGGTGTAACAGTTGGCTGGAGGCTCGTTGTATCCCTTGAAGTTTTTGGATGGTAGACCATGCTTTCCTGCTGTTATGGGTCATATAAATGGATTCAATTAAGATATGCCATCTTTCCTGGCGATCCCCTCGACACTCCTCACCTTTAGCAGTTCTTAGCTGATAAAAGAATCAGCTTCAAGCATGATAGTATACTTTTGGATATTCTTTAGCACATCCTTGGAAAGCCTCTGCAGATTCCGGCCTACAGCTCCTTTTATGAATCTCCAGGCATTAATTGTTCACTATTTGGGCAAATTGGTCTTGTTTACTGTTACGGTAGTTTACGGTTACGGGGTTTTGGTGCATTCCTATTCACGTTCTGGTCCATGTTATCAATATGAACTTGCCAGTCTGTTTTTCCTGCTTAAAAGGCCCTGCAGTGTTAACATGGCTGTCGATTGGTCAATGTTTTAGTTAATTGAACGGATCCAGAACAATCTGGCTACACAGCTTAGCGATTTTTGCTTAAAATAGCTAGATCAGGTTGTACTCTCTTCTAATGGGCACTTCAAAATGATGGCGGCAGCTAGGGTCGTGTAAAGGCGTAGATCTGAACTGTCTTTAAACCAGTCTTCGACAGCTTGTCCCGTTTTTATTGGTGATTGTAGCCCATTGGGTAATTGGCTGTTGAAATTGCCAATGACGAAATGAGGGTTGGTGAATTTCCCGATATTGAATTGAGGGTGCTTGGAATCTACTGATGGATGTTGAGAATGATTTACTATGAAAGAGCTGAAGCTCAATGGTGAGATTGTTATCATCAGACATGGAGGTTGCTTCTACCATTATTGAATTTATGGTTGGTCTTGCAGTTACTCCAAAGTAATACCCCTCAGAAGCACATACCGTACCATACTTAATTTGGTCCGCAGATGCTATAAATCCTTTTTACGTCATCAGTTACATAATACAATCTCAATCTACAACTATCAACCTAACCAATTCATGTCAAAGGTGACAAAACTTCCAACCTATCAGTTCTCTCAAAGTACATGGTCACTTGATGGCCAAGTTTGCAAGAGACTGTCCTGTATTCCAACTAGCACTAGTTTAAAGTATGGAAATGCCGCTGGGTCTATAACACCTATCCATCTTCATAACAAAATCTGACTTCAAGTTGTTAATTATGTTTTATATTATGATTTTATCCATTTGTTGTTGCGTTGGTTTCCTCCACGGCGCGCAAAATCTCTTTTCTGGGGGGGGGGCCAAGGAATATTTTGGGCGGCAAAGAGTGAAATTCTGGGGAACCAATATCCAAATGTTAAGATTTTTTAAAAAAAACCAATTTTGGCCCCAAATCGCTGTTTTGCCAAAAAAAAAAAATAAATCTGGTGGATTTTGGCCCAAAATCGCTGGTTTCCTTGTCAAAATGGGTGATTTTTGGCCCCAAATCACTCTGACTTTGGGCCAAAAATCTGTAATTTTCTGGGGGGGGGGGGCGGCAAACTGGGTGGCATAAAGAAAAAAAATTGAGGAGGGGGAAATGCCCTTCCTTTGCTGCTATCTGTCGTTTCTGATTACAATTTATATGGTAAGAAAAGAGAACACTTAAATAAAATGGCGCGTCATTTTTTGGACCCAAAAAGTCCTATGCAAGATTAATGATTTTATAATCATTATAAATATATTTTTTTATATTAAATATATTGTACTTTCAATCAAATTACTTGAAATGTCAAGAATTTCAAGGAGTCAAAAACTTGAAGTTTAGCCTTAATATTACTTAAAAAACAACAATCCTATGAAAATGGCGGCCATTTTGATTTTTGGCACCAACTGGAAACTGATTAATTCAAGAGTTATTGAAAATGTTATTTTAATGTTATCCATCACTGATATTAAGTGGAATAACACACAGCATGAAAGAAAATTTTAAACTCATAAAACTTTGAATATTATTCAAATAAGCTAAAATATTAAAAAATGGCGTCCATTTTTGAAATTGCTGGTACCCCCCTTGCTAAAATCGAAAAAAAATGTAGCTATACTTTTTCACTTCCTGGGTCTACCCTACAACATATGAAAGTTTATCAAATATGCAAAAAAAAATGCAACCTTCCAAAATTTCCTAGACTTAATATGGGAGGTCTCAAACACAATATGCTAAATGCCATTAGGCCTAAATGTTTTCACAGAACAAAATTTTTTCACCAAATCAGCATCAAAGATGATCCCATATAATAATAACAATACATGTTAAAAAATTGGGGCCAGGGGACAACTAATGCTTACCAACGAAACATACAACATTTGAGGCAGCACTAATCAACTATCAGCGTCCCCCAGTCGCTACCACAAAAAGTACAAAATATAGAAAATTTCACCCCGGTCACCACATTATCATATGAAGGTTCCAAAGGAGCAGCTATGCTCCAAGTTCTGTAGCATTGGGATCTAATTTGGTGTTTTCAGCCCATTTATTATAACTTTGACCTCATATGACCTTTACCTAGGTATTAACCACATGACCACATCAATCTTCTAATCGGAGGGCCAGCAGCTAAAATATGTTGTAAAGGGGGGGGGGAGCCAGCTCACTGTTGATTTGGGGTTGGGTTTGAGAGGCCTATGTCCACCAGTGGACGAAAGGTAGGGCACTCATATGAGTATGTGATCCGCAGTCTGCGATGATGGAGACCACATTGGCAGGCTGCCGATGGCCGCAGCCCCATCAGTGCAAATTGCTGTTGAAACGTACCGACTCCTGTGTGAATCCGTTTTAAGGTGACCCATTCCTTGCGTGGAAGATTGCTAACAGGTGGTAGTTCGTCATAGGTGTACTAGGGAGTTCATCTGGGTCTTGAGTATCTAAGCCAGCAAGTATCCAGGTCGTAGATGTTGAATGGGGAGGTGGGAGAGTTTATCATCGTGTCGACATAAAAGGTCGACGAGAGCATAGTGTCTGTCTGACAAGCTGGAAGTGATTCTTTGACGTGTTATGCAGCAGTGCTTGGGTTGGCTACCAAGCCGTATTCCCTCGTTTTTGCATGTGGTGTTCTCTCCGAAGCCCGCAGCTGCAATGCCTGAAGCACTGGTAGAAACTCGATGGAGTAGGACGGAGGCAATCACAGTAATGTTCTCAAGGTCTTTTGAGTAACTGTATATCGGCTTCTTTCTTGTGTGAGAGCTGTTGCACCATGCTGGGCGGCATACTCATCAGCGCTGTAGACCAGAGCCAGGCGGTGGTGCTTGGGGAAGTTGTCGGTGGTGCTTGGGAGTTTGTAGGTATTGGTCTGTCACCTCTGTTGCACGTGAAAGAGAAGTTGTGTTCCTCTGGCTTATATTTCATAGCAATGCATTTTACCTTCAAACCACGACATAGCATTGTCATAACCCGATTGTCCCGCTTGTGCAACAAAAAACACCTCCCTTTCTACTCCTGCCTTTTGGAGGCTTGGTACGGACCTTCCATTTATATATATACTAATGAAGGATTAATTACTTGGAGCACAACCCATGTACCATAATAGACAGAAACTCATTTACCACCCAAAACACTAAGTGTCTCCCCCCTTCCCCTCCCGTCCCCCACATTAACGACTATAGTCAATGAAACAAATCTGAGGTATACCGACTTCCCCCAGGGTGATAAGGTCGATCCAAGACAGTGGCAAACCTGTAGCCTTACATTCAGGAGCAAAAAAGTTTCTCCTTTAACATCTTTGAGAGTAATCCCATAAGAAACATCAAAATGTTAAGTAGTTCTAAACGTGGCTCAGGAAAGACGTTAACAAGTCTAAAAGAATTTCTTATATATGGCCTGGTACAACCAATCACAACTATAACTTGTGGCCTTTGTCAGAAATTCCTGACAGTTTCATCTTCTGGATGTGACTTAAAGGATGCCGACTCAAGATTTCCTGTGGAGGGCGCCCGCCATTTCCAAAAAAAAAATCGGGGCTTTTGCATGTTCATAATGCTTGTCCTATATACTAATCACTGTGTGAAATTGCTAAGCTTATAGGCGAATTCCTTCATATAGAAAAGCACCACTTTGTTATAAAATTCCGGTTTCGGAATTTTTGTTATACAACAGTATCCTAGGAATTTAATGACTCACTATGTTACTACATAAAAACGAAGAATCCGATTCATCTCAAATTTTCGGAATTGTGCATTTGAGTTTAACATCTTTAGTTTCTCGTTGACTTTTTTCATTATTACACAAAAAAATAAATATATTTGAAATCTCCTGAGTCAGACTTTAATCACAAAATAAAAAGTTTTAAATATTTTGGCATATTAATTTGATTTCTGGCTACCTAACCACCTATATCATTTTTCTTTTGCAAGTATACCAAGCAGAGTTACATTTACATAAGTGTGTTTGCAGGAATTTATGACATATAACAAACTACTGGCTTGCAAGGTTTTCCACCGACCCAGTTCCCACTTAGGTTTTTAAACTTGAAGTCCACTGGACCGCCAAATTTCCAAATGTTGCGGGGGGGGGGGGGGGGGGGGGGGGAACATTATCTGGCCAGCTTCCAAGTGGTTTAGGTAGTACAACCTAATCATGACTTTATCAGTTCTCAATACATTGTGCATAAGATTTCCCGATTTCAGTGGCCTTTTGGTGAAAATTTTTAGGTCTCACATTTCCTTATTTAAAGGACAAAATTAACATGAAATTAAAAAAAAACCTAAAAAATTGGAAAATTCTGAGTTTTGCACTGGGTGACTTTCTACTTTCTTTAAGAAATATCCCCATCTGATATGATTTTAAGTGAGATCTTGTTTTCTTTTGGTACAAAATTGTGAATTCTAATTTCTATAGGAGCAAATACGAAATTCACCTATGTTTCTATTTACATATCAGCATATACAAATCACCTTTTGTTTTTCATTTTTAAGTTCTTTTTTGGAGCAAATAAAAGGTAGGGAATCTATTGTGCGTCTTATCTATAGAAATACTACTATTACAGAACATATGGATGACTCGAAATCTCGGTCGTGCACCTTTAATGTAACAAGTTTGTTTTTCTGCTCACAAGACCATGTATATGGCCATTCAATTTGTGAATTTGTTTCCCCCATACTAACACTATTTGAATGCTGCATTTACAGAAATATTCTTCCTATAATGTTTTATTTTGAGGTTTGTCACATATTTTTTGGCTTGCGAGTTTAGAAATTATGGGGTCCAGTGGACTCATTTTTTGTTACTCAATTTATGGTGTCCAGTGAAAATTCTGTCTGTGTGACACGCCAAAATCCTACCGTAGCAAGAACCTGTCCATGACCACATATCAAGAATATTGATTTTAGACCTACTCTGTCACTTACGAGCCATCTATTAGAATCACTTTGAAGGGATAAGCAGCGATTTGCTAATCCGAAACATCGAAAAAATCATCAAAATTCATATTTTTATATTTTCGTTACTGGCATGGATATGCGAACATAACCTGCAAGTGGTTGGCTTGAAATCTGTGTATTAAAGATAAGGCAGTACTTTTTTTCCGATTCTGTAATTTCTATGTATACGTGCGATCTAAATTCCGACTTGAGATCGAAAAGGCCTTTCCCGGTGAATATCATGGATTTTCAGCGTGATATTGTGCATCATGATCAATACAGTTTTAACTCAAACATTATTGATCTTTGTTTATTATGTACTGAGGTAAACCACAATCAGCTGTTTAGTGTAGATTTTGAGACGCTGTCGCTGTATGTCTTTTGGCAGGAGACGGTATGACAATTTTCCTCAAATACTTCATTTTTTCACTATTTAGTAGTTTGTTTCTAGGTTAAAGCAGTTATATGGAACTGTACATACTTATCCCTGATTAAAAAATGCATTTCCACATTTTTTCGATTCTCTCGCATTATCGCTGCTAATCCCTTTAAGACATTTCAATTGGCTCTTTTGACAAACATTCAAAACTAAGTGATGACAAGTTCACACTTTTCTGTGCTATTTTCATCTTTTATTGCTTCCAGTAATGGACTCATCACATGGACCCTGTTTGTTCCTAGTCCATTGCATATTTGTTACTATATAAAAAATATCCATGCCTTATTGGTCAGAGGTATTAAAATAGGGTAACCAAAGTATATTAAAAGGTTATTGTCTACGTCAACTAAATCTCTATCAACTATTGACTTAAAAAACTATGAACTATTTCATTCTATGGTAAGGTATAAAGCATTGGTACAAGTACAGAGGTTTGGAATAGTGGTAATCTTTGGTTAAATGGGCTCCGGCTGAGAAAGGTGGCTTTATGTACCTGTAAGGTACAATTTGTACAGATTTACAGACAAAAAAGAAGTAATTCTCATTGTAAAAATTTCAATGGAAGGGTTTGAACTTCAGACACAATTTAAAAATAAATTAACTGGAAAAATCCCTATGTTATAACAAACATATGTTATTCAGAAAAAAGTTCTAATCTATTTTTAAAAAACTTTCACATTAACAATTTTTTTTTAAAATCGCGTAAAGTAATATTCTACTTTGGGTGAACGTTAAAACACTGAAAATAGTAAATATAACAAATGCGATACAAGACTATACCCCATTAAATAATTATTATAAATTATGAGAAGAAATGCGATTAGACAAAAATCATGCATTGATATTTGTCACTGCATGATGCATATGTTAATTAGTGTAGCAGTGTACTTAGAACGTTTAAAACATGAGGTTGGATTGATTCCCATTTTATGGTGGGTGTGCGAATTTTTCATTAGATAAAAAATACTTAAATGGGAGATTTAATAAAACTAATGACCTTGCATCAGCCTTAGCCCATTTGTATGCAATACATCTTTGGCTTAATCAACTACAAATCTACAGGGGTTAAAAAAAGCTATCATTTATATACAGAAATATACAAAATAAATGGGTTGACAAATTAATAAGATCGCATACTTACAATGTTGTAAGTAAAATCTTGTATGTACATTAGCACTTGTAAAAATGTTTGGCAACAATAAGGCACAATGCTTCGCTATTGAAAAATAACAGTACTCTGTAAGTTTAGTACACTGATCAGTAAGGACACAATCGGTATGTAAAAATACATACAACTCAAGGTAGAAACTTTATAATATACAGTTACCATTCTACAGTTAATTCTGTACAAAAGACGACAAAATTGTTGAAGACAATTAAAGACTGCAAACCCTGAACATTTTGAAGTGTAGTTGAGTATGGGCGATACTGAGAAGGAGAAAAACATTAAGGTCAGTAATGGCACTCAATTTAAAGTGTATTACCTCTTCACTGCATTTGCAGTGAAATATGTCACTGTGTCAGTAAAATTACTGCCTCTGCTACCCACCCAAAAAGGTCATGACAGGTGGTCATGGGGTGTCAGTGCTGAAGCAGCTTGAATCAAAAGGTGGGTAAAATACACACACGCATGCATGCACACACACACATGCACACACACACCCACCCACCCTACATTATCACTTATACTGCAGACCTGCAGTATGTTGTGTCATAATCACACAAATGTCCAATACAAACACTCGTTTTATTGCACTGCAGTTGATTATTACAGCACAGTGTGCCAGGGGTGGGTTTGGGTAGGGATGTGCCTCTGAGAGTCTGCAAGAATGGACCCATATCTATACCAGTTTTGGCAACAAAAAGGGACTCTTAGCTATACCAGAGATGCCAAATATGGGCCACATTTGTCATTTTCCCCCTCAAAATTTGGAACTATTTTTGTGAATTTTGATTATTTTGGCTCCAGATAGAAGATATTTCCCTAATTTACTAATAAATTTTGTAACATTTTGAAAATCAATTAATTTTTATAACTAAATTGGCATTAAAAAAAAAAGATGTAAGTAATATATCAGAAGGCTGAAAATGAGACCCATATTTGCGACATCACAGTATGGTATTGTGTTTAGGTAGCAAAAAGGTCTATGAAAAAAGTTGCCCAATCTCAGGTCCGTTTGGGTAATTTAGGGACTCTACTTCCCTAAGTTCAAAGTTATTTATTTTTAGTAGTCTTTTAGAAGATCCTGATGGAAACGCAAGACCTTCAACCAATTTCTAAACAAAAATTAACGAAACGGAGAACCTGCAACAAATTACCTTGATCAGGGCAAGGTATCATATTACAATTAAATTTTGTACAAATTAAAAAGGGAGAATGTGTTAATTGGCAAACACAGGCACAAATTAAAAGTACGAAAAATTATTGATAAAATGTTAACCACATTCATCTATAAAATCTATTACCATCAATGGTACATATTGAACCTCACCAAATACTGTGAAAAACAATTTTCTTTTATTGAAGAAATTCTTTGTCAATTGGAGAAAGCTGTTGCTTTAACCATCTGAGAGCTACCATCTCACAGTCTCTGATTGGCTCATTACATGATACTACCCTCTGAGTAACCAATCAAAATAGACCATATATGTATCTCTATTCTAAGCTTTTTTACCATGTCTTTGATTGGCTATTCAAAGAGAAGATATCAGTAGTTTCCTACAATGCATTGCTCCAATAGAGATTGTTATACATACAGGTAGCAAAGTGAATCGTCAGAGATGAAACAACATTAAAATACAAGTTGTGATCAGTACTGTTAATTTAGCCATGTTTCATCTCTCAACGATTCACATCATCGCGGCCCCTTCTCTTTGCAAAAACAATGCATTATGGGATACTATTTTTGTCAATGTTTTATACATTACTTTAGGCTCAACAGTTTAAAAAGAAAAATGTTCCCATAATGCATTGGTTTTGTCGGGTGGCCTTTCAAGGCAAAGATAAAAGGCCGATCATACCTGTAACAAATCTTCAATTGGGAAGCAGTGCATTTTGGGAAGCTACTGGTATCTTCTCCTAGCTATTCACATCATATAATTCTTATGAATAACCAACCAAATTGGCTTGTGTTGTCTCATGGATTTAGAAACTTGACCTTCTGAAACTTCTTGTGCCCTTCCATCTTTCAGGTTGATACAAAATACCCTCGGTCCTCGTCCCGCTTGTGTCGCTGCCGTCGCGGTTGTGAATGCATGGGCCAACATCCCTTTGACCTTGATATGTGACCTCATAACAATGAGGGCGTGCATGTAACTCTATAAACCAATGTTGGTTCCAATTGAATTAAACTTTTCAATAGGCAATTTTTACATTTTCAGCCTATTTTACAACTTAGCCCACACGACCCCTTTGACCTCGTAATGTGACCTTTGACTCATCACCAAATGGGGGATGCCATGTCGCACCTGTGACCTAAGTTTCGTTTAAATCCATCAAAGTATGTGGATATTACAGGCAAATGTTAACCCTTTTTCACAACAACAGACATCAACAGACATCAACTACAGTGGACAAAGTGATCCCTGTGTGTCTTCCTGCCTTAGGGCAGGCGACACAAAAATAGATTTCTTAACATGTCTTTCATGACCATCACTCGTAATATATTTTGTGAACTTTCTTTGGCTGTCAATGTAACCTGTTTTTAACAGTATTTGTTTGGCGGATACTATTTCTTTTTCTTCACATAGGTTCCAACACGGTGTTCTCACCATCAACATATTAAAACAAGACATATTACACATATTCACAAATTAATGAAAATTAAATTCAACTTAACCACCAGTGGTAGCACCATGTACTAAATTCAAATGGGTGAGGGGTAAAGTTTTAAAGTGGGGGGGTTAAGAATTGAGTTGTGTACAAAAATTTTAAAATGGTACAAAACTTCTGATGTGTACACAATACAAAACTTCTGAAATTATACTCGGGGACAAACTCTTTGACGAGCGCATACTTTCTTATTGTAAAAGGGCGTGGTTAGTGACCCAGCAACAGCAGATCGCTTTGGTAGCCAATCAGAGGCAAGTATTTTTTTTCCGGAGTAAATACGCAGAAAACCCGGAAGTACGCGCTTGTCAAAGGGTGTCTGTCCTTGAGTATAGTACATAAATTCCGAAAATGGAAAAAACTATGGATTCGTTTGATATTTAAACAATTCTCCCACATAAGTTGAGTATTCAGGGTTTTATTTGAGAAACTCAGAGTGAAAATAGTGGGCAGTTAAGTTTGGAGGATACGCCCATCCCAACCCTTTTGACCATCTGGTGCCCTTTATCAATAATCAATATTTTACCAATTCCAGTTGATAAAAATCATTTTAACTCTAGGTGTCTTATAATACATTTAATTTACTTTGCTATACATACTATAGCATTATTCTCAATCCACAACTATCACTACTATCAATTAATATTACAACAGCAGTGAGTTGCAAATTGTACAAATACTTCGTCTGTTACCTTTCATTTTATCAAATATAATCTTGTAGCACACTATGAAAAATACTGTTAATTTGCATAGCTTTTTATTCTGAAATACCTACATAATTGGATGGATGGATAGAGAGCCATTGCATAGACAATAGAAAAGCACAATCAATACAAAGAGCACACAGAAAAGTCAGTCAATACACAAAAAGGGTAATAAGTAGACAGTGTTACCTGAAGGAAATTGGCCCAAATAGCTGTAACCAAAGATTACAAACCAAATTTGTTTTCTTAATCACTGGTTTCAATGGCACTAAAAGTCACCCAGTTGGGCTACCAAATTGCAGATCTGGTAATCCTGATAATGACCATTCTGGTATTGCAGCTTTTAAGCTTTAGATCATGGCTAATGGTCAAAGGTTATGACCATAGGTCAAAGGTTATAATCATAGGTTTAATGTTATGACCATAGGTTAAAGGTCATGACCTTAGATCACCTAGGGATACATCCTGGGAATAGGTCAAAGGTTATGACCATAGGTTAAAGGTTATGACCATAGGTTACAGGTTATGACCATAGGTTAAAGGTAATGACGTTAGATCACCTAGGGATACGTCCTGGGAATAGGGCATTGAAATTAAGTGTTTTGTAACTACCCTTTTTGCATTTACTTGACTAGAAACTTGTTAGCAAGGTGATATTGAAGTATTTACATATTCTGTTGAACACTTTTTTCATGATGAAATTTAATTGTTGAATGTTAAAGGTGCAACGAGAGATTTCACATATCAGGTGTCCCTCAAAAAATTGAAAGTACTGATTTTTGCCCTGATGTAAAGCTTCCCATCAAAATATCCCCATCCAAAAGGATTAAGCTGAGAAAAGTTTCTTTGGTTTAAAAAATTGTGAAATTTCTTATTTTGTATATAAATACGAAATTCAGCCTATGTTTTACAGTGAAATATAAGCAAATCAAAATTACCCGTTTTCTCTCTTAAGACATTTCTGCAGCCAAACACAAGATAAGAAATGTATTGAGTATCTGATCTATACAAAATTACTATTATGGCACAATATTTGAGTGCCTCAAAATCTCTTGTTGCACATTTAATTTACAAAGATCCACTTATAAAGAGTAACTTGAAGGTAGCTTGAAAGTAAGAAGATGAATTAATACTGAAAAATTCTTATTTGAAACAGTACTCTGTGAAGTTTAAGCCACATATGGAGTAAATATTGAAGGCTGAAACAATATGTCAGACTTAAATTTAACTACAAACAATACTTAATCATTTTTGTAAGTACACAAATGAGTATCCATTTTGGCTTGTCTTACAAAAGATTAACAAGATGGAAGCAACTGTGAACAACAGATAACCAAAATCAATCTTTATGCATATTTTGAATAACAAACAATCATGTAAAAATGTGAATGCAGCATAAGTTATGATAACAAATGAAAACAAGGCACGAGTAACAACCAGCAGTATGCGTAAGCTATGGCTCTGGCTATATTTAGCAAAGACAATGACACAATTGGCAATTTTACCAAAATGGTCCTACTGACAATGCCAATATCACAAATTTGACATGTTAGTTGTTCATGGCCTAAACACCAGGATAATTTTATTTTGAATAAAGAGAAATGACCATTTCTGTTGTGCCCAAGTTGAACACCTAGCACTAACAGGAGTTTACATGAACACCACCAGGCATATCTGGTATGTATCTTTGGCTTGAATAGTAGGTCCAGGGGATGAGGTTATGGATAACAAAAAATAGACAATTTGCACGATCCCCACAATGCATCTTGTATACGGTTAAGAGCGTAATATCAATACTAGAAAACTTAAGCTATCTGTGACGTTGCACAGTAGGTGACAATTAGGCCATGGTTATGATAAAAAATGCCACCTTTTGTCGTAAATTTCAACATTAGTGCCTCGCTTGTTTTTTGTTCCTATGATATTTTTTCTACATTTCTGTAAGATTAACTTCACGTGAAAAGGTACTTTGCATTGTAGTTTTAGGCACTGTCCGGCGACACGAACGAACAACAGAATATTTTGTTAACATGAATTCCGGGACAAGTTCCTGGATGGAAATGGGCACAATACGAGATGCATTATGGGGATTGTGCAAATTGTCTATTGAGCTGCAGATAGTGGAATTTGGCAGGTATTAGAGCTAACCCTTGGTGCACGTGAGAAGGACCCTTAAAGCTGCTTTTATAGATGAGTACTGCATTTCCAAGGCTGGTATTCTCATTAAGGAGTCTAATTTTAACCCTAGCTTTAAACCAGGAGTTAGTCTGGGCCAGCCTTCATGGATGAACCCTTTGTCTCTCTACATACTCTGAAGTACGTTGTAGTAGGTGAGACAATTCCTCATGGATGAGATTGAAATGGCTCATCTGTGAGGAGTTTTCTCACCTTTTACATCACAGTTTCAGAGCATGTCAAAAGAAAGCAAAGGTCCGTCCATGAAGGACTAACCCAGATCTTAAAGGCTAACTCAGAGATTTCCCAGAGGGTGTTTTGAATCAATCCCATGATGCATAGCAATGTGCCTATACCATACTGTACTAAACATATGTCAGTACTTCGGGATAAAAAGTGTTCCAAAAGTTTAAGAACCACAAGACATTTCATAATCATGCAAAAAATCCCCCAAGCTTTGTGGGCTAAAATGAGCGTTAAAGTCAGGTTTTTTATGTGTTAAGAATAGGATTTTTATGTGATCACATGACCCTATTGAGGTGAAATTTCCAAAAACTTGTGCATTGTGGGATTGACTCAAAACACCCTCTGGAGATTTCCAAAAAAAAAAAAAAAAAAAAGTTCCTATGATATTTTTTCTACATTTCTGTAAGATTAACTTCACGTGAAAAGGTACTTTGCATTGTAGTTTTAGGCACTGTCCGGCGACACGAACGAACAACAGAATATTTTGTAAACATGAATCCGGGACAAGTTCCTGGATGGAAATGGGCACAATACGAGATGCATTATGGGGATTGTGCAAATTGTCTATTGAGCTGCAGATAGTGGAATTTGGAAGGTATTAGAGCTAACCCTTGGTGCATGTGAGAAGGACCCTTAAAGCTGCTTTTTATAGTTGAGTACTGGTATTCTCATTAAGGAGTCAACTATAACCCTAGCTTTAAACCAGGAGTTAGTCTGGACCAGCCTTCATGGATGAACCCTTCGTCTCTCTACATACTCTGAAGTACGTTGTAGTAGGTGAGACAATTCCTCGTGGATGAGATTGAAATGGCTCATCTGTGAGGAGTTTTCTCACCTTTTACATCACAGTTTCAGAGCATGTCAAAAGAAAGCAAAGGTCCGTCCATGAAGGACTAACCCGGATCTTAAAGGCTGACTCAGAGATTTCCCGAGGAGGGCGCCCTCAATTTTCAAACAAATCGTGTTTTTTGTATATACACATAATGCTTGTCCATATGCTAATCACTGTGTGAAATAACTAGGCTCAAATTGAAGTCCTTCATATAGAAAATCACAAGTTTTTTAAAAAATCCGGATCCGGAAATTTGGTTATACACGGTATCCAATGCACTGTTATACTGTATATAAATGTGTACTGCATGAAAACGAAAAATCCAAATCATCTCTAACTTTGGAATTGAGTATTTTAGGTGAGTATCTTTAGTTCTAGTTGACTATTTTTAATTACTACACAAAAAATATTTATTTTGAAATCTCTGAGTCAGCCTTTAAGTTGGACCCCCTTTGAAAACACCAACCTAAGTACTGTGTTTGGAGTTACATGATAAAGCTCCAGCCAGTTGCATTGTGGTTACATATCTTTCCCACTAATGTATTAGCAGAGATTCAGGTGTTTGGTGCTCTTCAGTTCTGCTTCTACTTCAACAAAGGACCATAAAATAAACTTGCGCTGAAAATTTACAATTGATTCTAGCACACTATGGTCTCTGAGTATTTTTACAACTCGTAGTTCCCCACAGCCCACTGGGTTAGTTAATTGTCCGGATCTGGAAATACCAAAATTTCTCTAGTTTTATAAAATAGAGGTTGTTGCCTTATTCGTTTGGGATATTTGTTAATTTGGAGGTAGGTTATGTGTACATGCCAAAATATCACTTAGGAAAAAAAATGATTAGCCCTCCCACAAAATCTCTGAATATCCCTTTAAGTTTTGGGTATTTTGCTTTCACAAAAGCCATACAAGCAAACCTGTTATTTCACCAGATAGTCAATTAAGTGCAAAGTACTTTGGACAAGTGACCAAGGATGAGTTTTGGTAACCTTAAAGAGACACTGGCACATTTGAAAAATAGTGCACCCTCTAGATTTTTCAAAATGGATATTTTTGCATGGTTGTAAAGCTTGTATATACATTAGCCCTCACCTGAAATTATTAAGCCCAAATCAGCACGCTTATAGGTAAACAGAACAATTTTATAATGACTCCGGCGACATTAATTCAGCACACGACGCGCAAATGGCATCTAACACAAGAAAACACATGTCGGAGTTCATTCTCACAGCATGCACCCTGTTTGACTGGTCTGTGACCTATGTGGTTTTTAATATCAATGAGTACGAGTCTATGATATTCATGTAATAGACACATCTGCTGATTAAAGTTACAGCAAACTTAAAAGTTAGCCTACAAATTACCTGGATGTCTTTAGCATCTTATTAATGTCCCTATCTATTTTTGGGTATGTTATTTTTATGTGTAAAATATATCTCTATTCTTCCAATGGCCTAGACTATCATTTGCAAGCAAATTGAGGAAATTTCAATTTTTTTGAAAATTTGCCAATGCCCCTTTAAACATGTTCACATTCCAGAGCAGCATGTTGTTTAAGCTGTACTCGAGATGGTACTGGCTATGGTTTACAGTGGAAATTTAGCTGAACAAATTACTTTAATAAAGGCCCCCGGGGTGTTTATTACAGACAATACGGTAGTTTGATCCCACCAGCAGCAAAATTGACAATGGGATGATTTGAACCGACCACCAATTTGCATTTTCCTGTACTTCTAATGTACTGTAATATACCCATGTCAGCCATGAAAAGTGTAAAAGGGTTTAAAACAAAAAAGTCAAAAATTATCTCCCAATTGTTATAGTACTGATCTTTTATATGCTTGCAGGTTAATGTGTAATATGAAACACTAAGAATTTCCGAACCACTATAAGAATTTCCAAATCAGTGTTTTGTGAGAAAAGTTTACTGCATCCACTAAAAAAAGAATTGTGGGTGAGCAAGGTTTTATCTAGGGGGAGGGGCTCCAGAAATTGATGATCTCTGTCTAATAGAAGTCTCCCTTTTTTCAGGAGAAAACAACCAATCTAATATCTGAGATTTGACTTGAATGTTGACAATCACAAAAATATTACTTTTAAACACTTTTATTCCAAATTAAGTCCAACGATGCTTCCAACAATTTTATGCTAATAAGATTTAAAAATTGTATTATAGAATGGGAGGGCCTTATATGCATGATTCTAGCAGAATCTATGACGAAGCGAAACTCAATACAATGCACGCGAGGATCAAGTAAATGATACAACCCGAGAAAGTAAATTGGTAAATATTACATAGAAGCTCGGAGAAACTGGCGAGCACAGAACTAAATAAAGACGAAAAATACACGGTCTCGAACCCGGAGCCTCTCGCTTTCTAGGCATGAGAAATACCACTGGGCCACAGAGGACTGTGTTAATGTGGATACCAGTGAACGAGCACTAAAGTATTTCAGTCTTTATTTCAGAGTTTCAAGCGGCCGTAATTATATTTAGTGCTCGTTCACTGGTATCCACATTAACACAGTCCTCTGTGGCCCAGTGGTATTTCTCACGCCTAGAAAGCGAGAGGCTCCGGGTTCGAGACCGTGTATTTTTCGTCTTTATTTAGTTCTGTGCTCGCCAGTTTCTCTGAGCTTCTATATAAGATTTAAAAATCTCACATTTTTCCCCTGTAGGACAAATTGGGCTTTACCAAAAATGTTTGGTCTCTCTCTCCCTATCTAATTTGGTCCCTGTGTGAGAACTTTTGCCAATTCCTCAAGCTGGCACTCCCCATAGAGTATTTCCAGATAAAACCCTGCTATGAACTCCATAGCTTGTTTTGTAGCATTAAAACTCATCCCGGGGTAGCAATTTTCTCTAAATAGTCTAACAGCTGATTTTTTTTTATTTGAATACAAGTCACTGAATACAGGCCAGTTGAGCACATACGACTATTTTTGAATACACGGTTGAAACCTAGGCTACGAAATACGCACTGGACGGATTTGGCAAGTCAAATTCACTGTTGTGTCAGACCTTTAAGAAAGGCTGTAACAACACAGTATGGGCTATGACTATAGTTTATTTAGTGCTAAATAGGCCTCTGAGCATTTTGATGAAAAAAACTTAAGTTTTGACATATTAGCGCAGTCAGCACTTTAAAAATACAAAAGTGGCATCTTGTCGTCAAAGAGCATGTTTACGAAAAAATTGGGGCGTAGTGTTTGTGTGTGTTCTGTAAATTTTGAAATAAATTTCACAAAAAAGCTCATTCCAGTCTATTTAGCTCCAAATTAACTATAGTCATCTACAAAAAGTAACTTAATTTTTTTCTTCCTGACTAATTATAAGAACTACCTTTTTAAGCCATCATATTGAGGAACCTATTTTCTTCTGCCAAAGACGTTAGCATTGACGACATATCACTAACCACCATGTTTGAAATCGGTGTAACCGGTGTGTGTAAGAGACTACTAGGTGTGCCCACTGATGTCATATCAACAGGCTGAGGTGGCGGCGGCATGAGGACCGAGGGGCTCACCGTGTCCGGAACAAGCTGCTGCACATGGTCCATACCATCCGTGGAGAGCGCCGCTAATCCGCTTGCCATGGGGTCATCGCATTCCATACCGGGGTCATAGTTCATCGGGCCATCCATAACGGTACTAGTCACCTGGTTGCATCCAGGAGACATCTCCATATTGGTGGGGTGTGAGGGAATTTGCAGCATGTCGCAGTTTCCCCCTTGCACATCTGTCATCTGCCCGGGTGAGCCGTGACTATAGTATTGTTGCTGTTGCTGGTGATTGCTAGCATTCATGTATGGTTGCTGCTGCGGCTGCTGAGTGGTCATGAAGTTGCCTGTGTGAATAGCATCCCGCCTGTTGCTGAAGCGATTAAAATTACCCATATTTGCACCTGGATTGTTCATGCTCACGGCGGCTGACATGTTGTACTGACCCTGTTGTGACATACCCTGCTGCTGATTACCATATTTCTGTTGCATCATGAGATGTTGCTGACTCATTTGTTGCCTATATTGTTGCTGCTGTTGTTGCTGTTGCTGGCGCTGCCGCTGTTGCTGCTGGCGCTGCTGCTGTTGCTGCTGGCGCTGCTGCTGCTGCGGAGAAAATGGTCCCATATTACCATCCTGTATTGCCATGTTATTTGTCCCACCCATCGCATGGTTCATTTGCATATTTTGCATATTACCCATCATGCCTCTACTTCCCATGTTGTTCCCATGATCCATCATACTGTTCCTGGTATTTCCCATGTTATTTCCCATCATGCCCTGCTGTTGTGGTCCCCGATTCCACTGGTTACCATGGTTACCACTAGGAGGCATCCTGGGATGGTTATGCATTTGTCCATTTTGTGGAGGCATCGGTTTATAACCTTGTTTGAGGCTACTCATATTGTTTGGAACAGGCAGAGGTGCATTGCGGTTGATTTGTCCGTGGCTGTGTTGCCTGGGCAAATTGACCTGTTGATTATTCTTTGACCTCACAGGTCACTGGCTCTCCTGTTCTCCACACCAGGCACTTCATGCGGAAGAGGGGTGCGGCCAGGGAATTTGAACTTATTCACACTGTTGCGACCCGATTGCTCACCAGTAGGGGGCACAGGTGGGGGAATGGGTGATGGGACTTCCAAATCCCATGCATGCTTTTTCCCAGTTACTTCATCATATTTTGCCCGGAGACGGCACTGGTCCTCTAGCGACAGCCCAGGCAACCCTGTTTGACCATTCATACTGCTCGCTTCACTCGATCTCCTCGATGACCCCGGTGAGATTGGGTCATAGGGAGAGTTCATCATCCCTTTGTGTGTTGAAAACTGGGACATTGACCCGGAAGTTCTTCTTGAGGACAACATAGAGCTGGCCTCGCTAGATCTCCTACTTGAGAGTTGACTGAAAGGATAAGGAGAAGCCTCAGATGAACGGTGGCTACTGTAGTAAGAACTAATAGTGCTGTTGTTGCTGCCTCTTCTATTTGCCATAGGGTTGGCTCCACCCAGAGGGGGCTGGACATGCCCATATGACTGACTGCTGTCACATCTGGAATCCTCATGCAGTCTCTCAAGCATAGGATCTTTGTATTCACCTCTGCTTGTTGGTCCTGTAGAAAACAAACCGAATAATCAAGGTTAAAAGGTCATAGTGGAAGGTTAAATTCTGAATGAGATAAAAAGTATTACATTGGTCCTCAGCCTGTGTCGTCTGCTGTCGCCGTTTGTAAATGATAGGCCTCATATGACTTTGACATTGATATGTGACCTTTGACCTCAAAACAAATGAGAGTTGCAATGCAATCCCATAAACCCAGTTTGTTCCAACTGAACTTACAGCTTTTCATTGTGTAAATTTTACATTTTCAAGTCCTTGAATGACCTTTGATCTTTGCATCTACCTTTTCATTAACACCCACCTCAGCAACACATGAGGGATCCATTTTTACATCTAACTCAAGTTTGGTTTAAATCATCAATGTATAGGATATTAACAGGCCAATGTTAACCCTTGTCCAACAGACATCAACAAACAACAGACATCACACCAGCCACAACATGACAAAGTGATCCCTCTGGGTCTTCCTGCCTTAAGGCAAGGCAAACAAATTATTGCAAACCCCCTGGCAGGGACATCACTACCCTTAAAAAGGGCAATGTGAGAGGATCTTATTATCCAATCTGGTAGTCTTCATTAAATTTGCAAAAAAAAGTCGGCACTCATAGAATTTCAAATAATGCTCCCTGTAATCGGACAATGTCCCATTTACTAAAATATGTGTAAATCACATATGAAGTTTGGATCAAAGCATTTTTGTGAGCAATTCTAAGGGTAGAAAACACTCAAAAGTCTCAGTTGATAAGTCCGAAAGGATTCACTAAAAAGATAGGGGTATAATTACCAGTCTCACTTATAATCTTTTTTCATCTATTTTATTCAATGAAATTCTCCCTGGCAGAACCATACAAACTAGAGGAAATAGTTCAGAAGATATTGGCAAGCAGCAAAAGGCCAAGAAGAACATCGTGGTGGCGCAAGTTTGGCTGTCACAGCATATATTTTTCAAAGATGAAGCATTTCTATGTTTTTCAAAAATACATGGCGGTCCTCAGACTGCTAGGTCGTCTGCCGCCGCGGTTTGTGAATGGGGCCAAAGGTGGACATGAGGTCACCAGGGTCACATTGTGGTCACAACAAGTCACCCCACCCCCGCACCCTCCTTTACACCAAGTTTACATCATCGCAGCCCTGAGGAACTCATACGCATGCAATATTATTAAGGGTTAACATTTTTGACCAACAGAACACACACAGCATACACACGGGACCAGAGTAATCCCTATTGGCCTTCTGCAATTTCGTACAGAAGAACACAAAAAGCACATTTAAGTGTTTATTTGACCTTAGATGATCCTTTGACCTCACGTCCGATTATACCCAAAGATTACTCTCCACAAATCTGGTTGAGATTAATGTGTGATCAACTTTTCCAAACAGTCAACCCACCACCAAAAGCGAAAGAACATGAAATAAGCCACATATACATAGTACACATAGAAGCACACTTCAATCATGCATACCCCCCCCCAGTTAACAGCCCAGGGACTATTTCAAAAAAAAACACATTTATGTTTTATAAATCATTTAACTGAAGCCTGATTCCTTTCCAATGTTGACTGAAATATTGCATTTCCCTTCTGAGAAGTGGAATGCCCCAAATTACCACTAATAACACCCCTAAAAGAGAAATGGGCTCGACCAGTGCCCCAGGTCACACCCGTCGACTGCTCCTTCCTTAATTCCGTTTGGCTCAAGCCCACACGGACGACGCATAATTTATTCATGCTGTGGGGGGCGGCCTGGAAGTGGGAAGTCAACATGGAAGGAAATCAGGCGTCAGGTACATGATTTTAAAAATTAATGTGTTTTTGAATATAAATCATTTACACTGAATGATTTCATTTACACCAATGTTGTTGATGAAAATATATGAAAACCCCCGTGAATGAATATTTCAATCAACACCAGACAGCACACTCAGTCGGAGGTGTAACATGATATTTCAGAGAGCAACCCGAATGACCCAGCCAAAGGCGAACCCACACTAAACATAAAGTAACATTGTTAAAGACCTAAAGGCATTAACATAAATCGGGGACATAGATGCGCACCTGACAAACGGAATAATCCGGGGCGAGCGTCAAAGTCGGCACCGGATGGAAGCGACTTTATTGTATAGGATGAAGTTGATATTAGTGTTGTTCTGCAGGAGTGCCCTCCAAGTTCTCTTGGGAGTTTGTACGTTTCTGTTAGTACACCGACGAAAAAGTTGTGGGAGCCCTCCACGCCTAGCCTCGCAGATTTCGGCAATGCTGATCCGCGGTGATAGGCCCATGGACGAAGTGATATCGAACAGGATATGGGAGCGAAGCTTGAGAAGCTCTTCACCGCGTTGGAAAATCATTAATTTACAGCGTAATAAATCTAGCAATTGTCGCTTTTGACGCGGCCCGTGGGGGGAAGCGTGGTAAGAAAAAACGAGTCGTTCGAGCCCCCTGAGCGGACTAGTTTTAAGTTTGTAGTACTCAAGGGACCGAACAGGACACCACAGGCGATTTTCCCGCACCGAAAAGAAAGTGACATGCAATTCGGGTAAGATAATTGTAGAGTGTCGGAAGGAGGATGACTCGTTCTTTGCCCGAAAATCGGCCTATGAAGAAAATTTGTTTGAACCCTTTGTCCCGAGAGAAATTCTGACGCTCTGACATAGGATTTATTCTTGTTTCTCCGAGATTCGTCCCCAGGAGGCGAGGGAGCGACCAGGAGGACTGTCTTAATGGTGACATGTTTTTGAGTGATGCCTCGGCCATTGGTTCAAACGGGGGCTTCACTAAATAGTCTAAGACAGTTTTAAGGTCCCAGGGTGGGACAGTCTTCCTGGTCGGAGGCGTGTATTAACATCCCCCTAGAAGGAGACGGATCGAGCCATCGTCATTAATGGTAGATACGTCGTCGAAACCTCTATGGATCGCAAAGATAGCGGACTTGTAGTTCCTAACAGTCGAAGTTTTAAGTCCGCTATCAAAGCGAGCGGTGAGAAAGTCAGCGATTCGGTACAGGACGCCCGAGTCGGAGACACTTCTCGTCGCTCACACCGCCGGAAGTAGGGTCCAAGACCCTTAGAGTAAGCGTCCATGGTGGATGGACTTCCTTCTTCCCGCCGATATGAGAGAGGCAGCCCTCTGCGAAAAGCCCAGAATTCGGCATCGCTGCCGGGATAATTAATGGCCACACAGTCAATGTAGGTGCTCCAGCGACAGGAATGGCGCTCCCTCCGTCCGGAAAGGGATACTAGGTCCCGACGGATCGGTAGACGCAGCTGGCAGAGCCGCCAAGCGATCCGCCATTGGACGAAACAAAGGTTTGTTTCGGCCAGAAGGGAACGATGAGGATGACCACGGAATGCCTCCCGCCCAATTTCGACACTACGTGGATGCTGCAAAGCCTCGGAATTGTGTGAGGACGGCATAGGCGTGATCCCCGACCAGTCCATCGCCAGAGCGTGATGCGTACGCACCGGGTAGTTGGAGTCCGGGTTGCAGTACAGAGGGAGCTGGGATCAGGTTCGAGGGGAACAGGTCGATCTGAGGAACCATAAACCTCTCGAAGATATCTCCGTACGACATCTCGGTTCAGATCCATTCCGAGGCCGTCGTCCTGCCGCGTGACAGATCGTCGGCAAGAAAGTTAACGGCCCCCGGAATGTGTATTGCGGACATCGTGATGGCCCGATCTCGACCCCACGCTATGCTATGATGAGCAAGGCCGTCGAGACACAGGGGCCGGGACCGAGTCCCGCAATGCTTGTTGTATGTAGGCCACCACGTGGAGTTGCGACGGTATAGGACACTGGAGTGGTAACCATCGCATCGAAAGTGAGCAAGAGGTTCGCTCTACTGCCACAGTTCGAGGCGATTAACATGGGCCTGGGCCTCGGACAGGGACTACGTCCCCGAGGCGCTGAGGGTTCTTAGGGTGTTTTGAAACCCCCCCAACCCGACCTTCGACGCGTCGGTCGTGATGACAAACATCGACGGGAGGTCAGGGAGAGAGATCCCCTGAGTCAGGGTGGGGCGGTGAGACCCCATGCCAGGTGTTTTCCGGACCCAGGTATTGAGAGGGATCAGACGGGAATCTGGGGGCTTGATCGGCCTGTAGTGCCGTCGAGGGTGCATTTTGAAGCAGCCTCATGTGGAAACGACCAACCAATAGGGACAGGTCGGACGAGACTGGATCAAGCCCTAGACGGCGAAGACCAGTCATCGAGCAGGGGGCCTGCGAAGCACGCATGGACGTCGCAGCTGAACAACGACATCCACCCGCTCGGCCGTCGGGCTCCGCAATGCCCGGAAGCAGTTGCAGCCGAGCACCCAGGATACTAAGGTCCTGAGAGGGGTAAGGCTCGATTTGTCGAAGTTGACAATGAAGCCCAACCTCTGCACGACCTGAACGGTACGGCTGACCATGACGGCCGTCGCCTGGGGCGACGGGGCCGTATCTCAACCCGTCGTGCAGATACAGGCAGAGGTTGCCCCCCTGACACCTGAGGAAGGCGCCCACCTCCCGGGTCCCAACCAGCGTGAAAACCCTGGGAGAGGTGGAAAGTCAAGGGAGGCACGTCAACATCGTACGATTGCCCGGAGTTATGAAATCTGAGCCAGCGACGGCGATTTTTCTCCTTTTACTTGAAGGTAGTCGTTTTTCAGATCCAACAAGAACGCCCAGCTTCCCCTTCAAAGGACAGCGCAGGATCGACGCTAAGGTTTCCATCCTGAACTTCTTCGGCTTGATGTATTGATTCAGAGGCTTCAGGTTTCTGGTGGACGCCAATCCCGGTCTTCTTGTGGGCCAAGAAGAACCGTCGACCCAAAACCCCTCCGTGAAGGGAGGGTCAGACTGGGGAGATGGCACACTTCGCCAGGAGCGCGAGACTCTCGCCAGAAGAGTTTATTCTTCCGGTTCCCCCGGAAAGGGGGGGGTAGGTCTCTGGTGGGAAGTCGGCGGGGTTCCGCGGTGAACTCTAGGCGGTACCCGACCACCCCCGCCCTGCCCCTTTCCACACACACTCAGCACCCAAGGCGCGGGGGAAATGGCTGGCCATTCCCGCGCGTAAGAAACTTAAGCGCGCCCCAACCGGAGGTGTAGTAGGTGTCCTCTCCCGAGGGAGAGGTCCCGCGCCCGCCGTGCCCCTCCGGACGAAGACTTCTTCCCCCTCCCAGGCGACTTGCTTTTGGGAGGAGGTTGAGTCTTCGGCCTCCTCGCCCCGGACTTCTGGGTAGAAGTGGCCCGAGCTGTCGGCTTCTTGGTTGCTGAGGCGGTGCCCGGCTTCGCCTGCTTGGCGGAACCGCTGACGAGAAGAGCGTGATCGCTTCTTCTTCTTCTTGGCCTAAGATCCCCGCGAGGAGACCTTCGCCTGAGCATCCTTGTAGCGCCTGCTCCGACTCCACACACTCCGCGGACGCAAGCAGTGAGTCACCGCACGAGCCTCGAAGAGGACGTCCCTCGACTCGGGCTTGGTCTTAGAAACCTCCGATGCGAGATCGGAACTCAAGGTGTGAAGTGTGAAGCAGGCGTTCTCGCGTCGCAGAAGCTCAGGCGACGCGCCAACGACATTGAAGCCTTCTGTATCCGAGTCACTAGGAGCTAGGACAGTCAAAGCATAAGAGGCTTCCGGGGAGCAAACTCAACCCTCGCCCAACGAGGATCTGTATGCGTGGGCGAGGACCAGCGAGAAAGCGCCCAGTCTTATGCCAGAGGTCACGCCAGGTCTAGGGGCCTCAGCTGGTCCTCCCAGTAGGGGGAGAGCCAGCCGGAGAACCCTTGCCTGTTGGCACTTGGCTGCTAGGTACAAGATCGATGATCGGAGTTCTCAGGAAGGAGTCATAGTCTCCTTCAGCAGTTCTCCGGACATGGCGATAGGTTTTCACCGGGTACCGATGAGAGCTTCTGATTAACCTCCCGGAGCGCTTGCCACAGTACGACATACGTCCGTGGGGAGCGACAATGCCTGGACACGTTCCAGAGGGAGGATAGGGAAGCACCCAGATTGAGCTGTCCCTCCTCCGACCGCCGCTAGGGCGCGCAAGACAGGCCAAGCGACTCGGGCCATCGCAGCACCTGAGGGGTGCACGCGGGAAGAGAGTCCCACCTCCTCCTGCTACCGAAGCTGCCGCGGACGTCGAAGGCTGAGAAGGAGTATCACCTAAGAGACTCTCCTCCGAGCCCAAGTCAATCCCGCCAGCGCTGTCCTCGAAACATCGGAAGTCTACAGCTGGTAGGAGTTCATGAGAGGACGGTTTGCAGCAGAAAGAAGCGGGGAAGAAGGGGAGGGCCCAGGAGTCGCCACCTGGTCGCGCGACACCAAGGCCTCCCCGCAAGGGACCAAACCAATGGTGTAGGCTGGGGCAGGGAGCCACGAGGCTTCGACTTGCACCCGCCGACCCTGACGAGGGTACAGGACCGAGAAGGTGTGGGACGGACACCCAAGTTCCAGGCACGTAAGCCGAAGGGTAGGGCGCGGGTAGACCGCCCGGCCCTGGACCGGTACCAGGCTGTACCTCCGCAGCTTGACTGGCTACCAGGAAGGGGACAAACTGCTGCAGCAGTGGCGCAAATGGCCTGCTCGAAAGCGGGTCAGAAGCAGCCACGACAGCACCTGGTGCCGCCGGTGGGCAGCCGAGCGGAAGGCGCGGAGTGGACCTAGCCTGGAGGGGATCCCGCAAGGGGAGCCCCGGTCGAAAGACAAAACCAGGGGATGACC